>KB311516.1:0-68397 GCA_000328365.1 Capitella teleta | reverse complement strand
CAGTTTGACGCCTGTTTGTGTGAATCGAGGGGGTTGGGGTGATGTCTGTATTTCGTCAACATGATACCAATTCCTGAGCCAAGCGATAATTCAATATCAACATCAATCAACCGCTCATATTTCCGGAAATTCTGGTCTTTTCATCATTGACGCATCAAAGCAATACGAAATATATATATATATATATATATATCAGAAAACGATTAGCGCCAATTAAGGACTGTTCTCGTTATTTTCAGCGACGCAGGCAGTCTGCATCCCATCAACTGATGCACATACTGCGAAAAAGGCTGGTTTGACTGAAAGTAATTATTAATTACCACTCGGTGAACACGCGGGTGACAAGTTTGGCCGACATATATGGGAAGAGAGATTCACTTAATTTCATATGCAAGCAGAAATGAAAAATAGTAAGTGAATAAGAAGAATAAATGAAAACAGAAGCATATCAAAGCAGTAGACGGGTGCACCGTGGCCTACTGACCTGGATAGGACGTCAGTTACTATTTCGTGCGCGCGAGGTTTTTTTGGGGTTTTTTTATTTTTATTTTCTAAGTGTCCTATCCCTGACCTGCGTACGGATGGGTTTTCTCTATGCACTGTCCTGGATTGTAGCCACAACACTGTTGTAACCAGAGATAACCCGTGTCAGAGATATTGTGGCCGTCACATCACACGTCCAGGTGAAAGGTCATGGGTTCAAATGGTTGCATCGAATGAAACGGCCGCGCATGGAGGGAACGCCCGATATGATTCTGCCAATACGAATTATTACACGACAAAAGATTTAAAGCATGTTTGGTTGGCGGTAGTTGAGGCCTCTAGGGATATTCGGACACCCACGTGCGAATCTTATCCAGGTCAGGTCAGGTCACAATATTAGGCCTATAGACCTTTTTGTATCAGGGCTTGTCTTCTGATTGGAAATGTAGCGATGTGGCGTCAAGGAAGTCCAGCCTTCTCCAGGAGGTCTCTCAACTGGGTCCACAAGATCCGGACCACGTGGGTATTCGTGATCCGATCTTCCTGACGTCACCACTCCATCTCCGTTCTGCTTCACTAGCACGAAATGGGCCTGGGTCCTTCCCGGTGGATTACGCAATACCGGGGGAGGGGGGACAGTAGGAGGCAAAGTAACCTCCAGACGTTGGGAAAAAATCGAGAGACGTGGCGAAATGTTGTACTTGTACGCAAGCCCCTTGTATCCCACCAATCGGAGGTGCGTTATGATCGCGAAAAAGATTCCAATTTTCCAATAACTTGTAACTCGTTAATTACCGTCAATTTATTCATATAAATACATTGGACCAGTGAGAACGTTAAGGTGTTCAGAAGAGAATTAGACAGGCGGACATATATAGGCCTATCCAAGCATGATGAAGGAAATGATCATAACGCACCTCTCTAAAACGCTCGAGGCACTGCTACACATAATTATTTCTTCATAGTTAAAAGAAATCAGATTGACGCCTAATAATACAAAGGGACAAGAAAATATTTTGATGGGTTTTAAATATAACACGAAAGAGATGAAAAACTGTGTCGACCGCCGGGTGTCTTAGCGGGTTGGCTGCCCAGACCCGGGATTGAACCGGGGACCTTTAGATCTTCAGTCTAACGCTCTCCCAACTGAGCTATCTAGGCCGACTGATAGCGTTAGTCATAACTGAATTAGGAATTCCAGAAAATGGATTTCTGTGGTATTTGCATGTGATTGCTGTCTCCGTATAATATTTGTGTACTTTAGCTTCTATTAACTTGCGTGATCCGGAAATAAGGATGTATAATTTATTATGCTGATTGAGGAATTACTAAATAGTAAATAATATTTCACTATATACCGTCGATGAACACAGAGAGCGCTAGCATCTCATGTGAAATCGTTTGCGGTCGACAAAATGTGAAATAATTCGATTATTTCCATGTACATCAATGCATGTGTAGCATTTAATGCATTTCTTTCTAATTGCGCCATATTTATCAGAATAATGCTCACTTGAAACAGCAATTAGTGGTCGAAATCAAAGGAATGAACATTGTAAGCATTTAGAAATTCCTGTGAATATACTTTTGAATCACCCTGTATTTTAAGCCTGTGTCCGCATATCTATAGCCTCCTGGACCAATCGGAGATCGCCTGCGCACATCTCTAGAGATGGATTAACCAATCAGCAGCCTGGATATTAGTATCTCTAGAAAGGAATCATAACGTTGTGGTAGTACGTTATGATTGCATGTGTGGATACAAACCAAAGAATTTTGATCGAGAGAGATCTCCGTATTCTTCGATGCTACTCCGCGTGCGTAGTAGGTCTAGTTCTTTTCGCTTGCGATCTGACAATAAAATTGCTTTGTAATAAGATTGCTTTCTCTCGTTATAACGAATGTTGGTCTGTTCAAACACCGACTCCGTGCTTTGAAGAACAGAATGTTTCCTCGATTCAAGTTTCTTCGAACCATTAAGCTGAATGCTTGATATGGCTCATATAATTGTCAGTATAAGCAATTAGTACTAATTGCAGACTTAATTACTTTAATGTCCCCAGGAAAACACACCACTCTCTCAATATCAATTGGTGCTATTGGTCGACCATAGCTAAACGGGATCATTTACTAATTGTTATCCATTAGTTTTTGTTCACATTTAACGATGAGAATGGTGTAGCTAAATACTCATTTGGCGATTACTCTTTTCATGCACTTCGCACGGCGTACGGATTCCAGAGAGAAGAGTGCTGCATGCGACGTATGCAAAGCTGGCTCGTACGCACTGATGTATATATGCACCACCTGTAATGCAGGTATAGCGTCTGGCTGTGTGTGCTCACCTGGTCATGGTAGAAGCGTGGAAGGAAATTCCATAATATCTTACCTTTAAATATATATATATATTAATGGCTGTTTAATGGTTATGTAATATGTATGCATAATTAATCACAAAATATTAGTGCAATAAAATTATTAAACTTGGATTATTAAAAAAACTCTTACCATACCAAGAAACTGTACCAAACTCTCATGTTTCAAGTATTAAATAAACCAGACATGCGTGGATGGATTCGAGATTTCTGACATTACGTTGTTACATAATATTCAAAGCAAGCTTAACAGGATTTCTTCCAAGAAACTCTTCATTTTGTTTTTCTTCTAAATTCGTCAATACAATCTCTGATCACTATTGTATCTAAAATATTTGGCCAATCGCAAGGATTGGCTAATGTATGCAGAATAATATAATTGTCATTTACTTGTACCAAATTGTGCGTGTTTTATCCCACCTGTTATTTCACAAACTTTAAAGTTTTTGCCAAAGAAAACATGACTCACAAACATTTAACTTTAACCACTAAAAGTTTTAAATATAAACCCTGATTAAAGATAAGCATATTATATAATCATTAAATGGCACGGACAATAAAGATCCCATCTCTAATTGTGGCTATATATTTTTTCCATCATAATCTTTTCATTCGAACTGGTTCATCACATGACTGACCAGCCTCTTCAGAACCCAGAATAAACACGTAAAAAGAACAGCAACGAAACCTTCACCGATTCGTGCAGATATAAATCTGCAAGATCCTCTCCAAAAAATAAAACCTTCACCTCAAATCCCACGAAGAAGCAGTGAAATACTTAAACCCCAAAACACAGTGCTTATAAGTTCATACACACACATAAAGCTGCATGCAGCAGTGCGTTATACGACGACATACCATACATCAAGAAGGAAAAACCAAGACTTCTGCGTCACGAGTTTATAGAGAAGTCACTGAAGCGAAACGAACATAGAGCAAGGCGTCTACAGAACTTCACGGTTGGTTTGCACTTCGTGAAGCAGATCTAGATCAAACCAAATATCTGAAGGGAGGACACGGAGAAATTGACCAACCCAATCCTGGATAGCCACAGATACTGTGATATTGAACTGTGAATCTTGAGTACTGTTGTTGTACTCACGACTAGGAAACATTGTGGTTTGTGCATTGTACCGTGAAGGAGGGTGCGTCAAGGGTGTGGTTAACTCATTTTGGGTGGAGCTCCAAAGTCACGGCTGAGTCAGTAAGCTGAGAGCAGAAGCTGCAGCAAGGAAGTGAGTGAGCAATTCAATACGACACCATGTCGGTACCACAGCTATCCATGGTACCCCCGCCGTCCAACTACGGGACCGGGGCCCACGGGAACATGATGGGCGGGATTAATGGACCTACGATGACCGGGACAATCATCCGACCACAGAATGGCCATTTTGATATGGACCCACTGGGCGAAGCGTTGATGGGAGGACCTCCTATGATGACAGACGACTCCGCGATGACGCAGGGCAGCCAGGACGGCAACAACATCGACCATATCCCTCTGGCCAAAACCCGAGTGCTGTACTTGGGAAGCGCTGTTCCCATCGAGACAGCCAACGGTCTGGAAGCTGTACAGATGCCGCTGAGGGAACGCTACTCAACCAACGGGAAACAAGTCGAGGGCATCGACACCTGGCTGAGCGTGTTCAGCAGTGGGCTGGTCATGCAGTACGTCGGTGACAAGGAATCCGTGACGTGGTGGCCGATTTCCTCGCTGCACGTGTGCGCCGCCGTCAAATGCGTCATGCAAGTCAACCAAACAACCGGAGAACCACAAGCCAAGTTCGTCGCCCTGGATTCCACCGCCGGCCAGCAGAGCACCCACCCCCCGATGTTCGCTGTCATCATGCGCAGAACCAAGGGAGTCCGCGTGCTGGAGTGTCACATCTTCATCTGCAAAGCTGACCCGGCCGCCATGGCCCTTGTCCAGTCCTGCACCCACGCCTTCGAACACAAGGAGCTGTGGACCAGCGGCCAGCCGCCGATGGAATTGCTCTTCATGGCCAGCAGTCGCCTTGTTCCCGCTGAAGACCAACGGGACCCAAAAGTAGCCCCAGAGTTCTACGACAAGCCTCATGCGCAGGGATACTTCTACTCGCCAAGGAAAGACCTCGTGCGCAACTACAACCTCGGTGGAGGTGGTGACGGAGGCACCGGCCGCCCTAAACCTCGTTTGCCTCCACCGCCAATGATGCCTCTGCCTCCACTTCCGCCTCCACCCATGATGCCGCCTCCTGGTATGCCCATGCTGCCTCCACCCATGATGCCTCCACCAATGATGCCTCCACCAATGATGCCTCCACCAATGCTGATGCCTCCTCCTCCCGCTGGCTACTTCAACGACTGGGATGACTACGGCGGAAGACCGGTCGCCAACTTCCCACCAGAGCCAGAGTACGCCTCTCGCAGCCGCCGCAAGACAAAGAAGACCCGTTCACCAGAACGCCGCAGACGAGATTCCTACTCGGATGATTCCGGATCTGAGTTCAGCGAGTACTACTACGAAAGACGCCCGAAATCTCCACCCGCCGACTACCGCGACAGCCCCTACGAGTACGACCGCCACGTGTACAGGAGCGGACCCCCACCCCCTCCTCAACATGATGACTACCCCAGAGGAGGCCATCGTCATCATCACCATGAAGAACGCCGAGATTATGACCGCTTCGACCGACGAGAGCCTGATGACCTGGTGCTGTACGCCCCAAGGTACAAACAAGACTATTATTAGTGCAAACAAGTAAACCGTGGGGAATATCGCCAGGATTCTATTTAGATATGCATATTGTAATACTAATTGCCCCTAAAAACCAAGCTTTCAACGTCGTTCGTATAACTTCATATATACACACCCGGTGTTAAAACAACAATTGCTAACTCTTGCTTCTTGACCTCCGTTAACCGCTCTTCGCTTCTGCTTTAAGGTACGCGCGCAATATCCCAGACGAGCGTCCGCCAAACAGACGTCCTCGCCATGACGTGTACGGTGCTCCGCGTCGAATGCCCAGAGACATGGATCGCGATGACATCCCCGCACAAGCCCCGCCTCCCCCTCCGCCCCCACCCCCACCCCCGCCTCAGGGGGGCAAGTCACGTGACGACCCATTCCATCAGGAGATTATAATGAAAGAGTCTGAGGATTACCGAGAAGCCAGGAGGCGAGTTCCCGACCACCGACCCGACCCTTGGTCGAGCAACGAGTCGCAGCATCGATATCCAAGGAATGACCGCGAATTCGAGAATTCTATCCGAGAGGAAAGACGAGCTGTGGGCGACCTGTACTCTGATAACCAAGAACTGTACAAGCAACGGGAAGAGATCGACTTCGGAAACTTCCAAAGACGGGAAGACTCCGGAAGGCCGCGGGGGGAGCCGGGTAGGCCTTTCGAGAACCTAGAAAACAGCTTAGGTTACTTCCCTTAACTCGCTATATTATAACTGCCTGCCTACTCACGTATACCTAACTACACAATGCTCTTTCCTAGTCTGTTTACCTTTAAACTGGGGTCGTGTACTGCAGACGGGATTCGCAACCAGCAATGTACATTATTTAATAGCAATATATTTAATTCACTGTGATGTTAAAACAACTATTTCACAATACTAAAAGAAAGGTCAAAATATGGCTAATTTATTTAGTGTTTTTGTCGCCAGAGGTCTTTGGTGTACGTGTACTGGTACTAGTATACTAATCAATCACGCATTCCAGTGTTTTCCACTGATCCGGTCTGTACGATATATTTTCGGGATTTTTGTTTCTTACTTTGGTACTTGGTAAACTTTACACAGCCATAATTATGCATGTACTCACAGTAAGGGTTTGTTTATTCAACGTGCGGTGTACTTCATCAGTACTTAAATGTGAGGATTACCCGTCAGCTCTAAGCTGAGGGCTGATTGACAGCCTCTCCCACGAAGTGTGTTCAGTGGAATTGCTCATGTATCAATTATGTAACTTTGGGAACCAAAATAAACTGGATGTTATTCATATAATGTTTGGTGTTTCGTTATAGCACTTTCCATGGGTGCAGCATCCATGCATCAGTTGTTTCATTGTGCCTAAAATATGAAGCGTGTTACGGAGGACGCTTCATACTGTGGCATATTCTATAATTTAATCGCACCCTATAAGAATTTTATATACTGGTTTACTTGGGGTTTCGGTCGTTTCTATATATTTTTTTTATAGTTGAGCACTTTGAGCTTAAATTCCTTTGTGCACTTCTCGTCATAGCTGGATGATTTCGCACACTTGTGTACATCGTCGTGCTTGAGTTATCTCGGTCCGTGGCGACTCTTAGATAGGGCATGGAAGCACACGTTATGAATATGTATTAAGGGCACCGTAGCATCGGTTTGTCAATTTATTACATAAAAACGGAACGAATATGATAATGAGATATGCAAAATAATATTGAAAATCAATATCAACATGGAATTAATACATAGATCGAACATGGAATGCCTGAATATGAAATACTAATAGATCCCTTGTACTCAACTCGATCATAACGCACTTGAATGCGTTATGATTTACACCATTGTGGAATCTCTTCACATTGTCACATAAATATGTCACCGAGTGACTACACAGAATGCTGCCTTTAAAACAAAGAACACAAACTGCTTTGGATTTGAATAATTTCTCCTCTAAAGCAGATTAAACGAAAACGGTAAACTCGAAAATGGACGAAAGAATGCACCGTATGAAAGTTATGATTCTAGATTGCGTTATGACAGATTCTCAATATGGTCGGACAATTCATCGAGACTGACATACGGGTTGTCTTCTGCTGGCCCAATACTAGTAATAATACTTGCACCACATAACACACAATGATTCACGATTGCTTACTGATACAGATACAAAACATCACAGCAGCGATACAATAACAATTCGAGATGTTCAAACGAAAACGTCTCTGTCCCAATTGACTGCCAGGGAACGTTATGATTCAGAATCGAAGTGGTCTCCCGGTCGCAGAGACATGAGGGTTGGCGTGACTGGCAAGTGTTGTGACTTGTCAGTGGAATACAAATAAACACTAGGTCTGGTAATACCATGCAAAGACCAACAAGGATGTCAATCAAGATTACAAAAAAAAAAAAAAAAATTAAAAAAATTAAAAAAAAAAATAAAAAAGAAGAAGACATACAATCAAATAAACAAGCAAACAAACAAACAAAAGACAGTAAAGTTAATTGTGAGCGAATGGAATGTTTGATTTAGAATATTTCAATACTTGAATGGCAAGAAAAAGAAAAGGTATTCGAGCTCATACACTGACATACATGTCAATATAGATATCACAACGTGGGGTGTCCAATCAGCAGCTTAAACGTACATGTATTTGCATTGGGGGAGTTATTTGGCATACAGTTCTATTTCTGCGCCTGTTTTTGAACCTTTGACATGAGAGCCACGAGTAATGAGACTCACAACCTTACATCAATAGTTCTACGGGAGACGAAATCATTAAATATTATTGTGCTCAATTGCCTAGACATGTCATATCCGTGTACATACTTATTCGTTACTAGTATAAAGGCGGGACGTCACAATATTGGGCATGCAAAGAAACACTAGGTGAATGGCGGTATATGTGCATGGAATGAGATATGCTCAGCGTGGGTGCATGGGGATGCATGCAGGTAAGCCGTGATTCAGGTGTCTTTCATAAGCTTATTCACACCTAAACGTAAAGCAAGGCACACAATTTTAATCCCAAATACAATTCTAATCATGAAAATGATTCAACCAGACCTTTCGCGTGTCATTACCACGTGTACATTCAAGATTACATCACAGTTGATAGCGGGATGAAAAAAAAAAAAAAAAAGGCAATTGAACCACACGTAACCACAATTAAATTAAATTAAATTAAATTAAATTAAATATTAAATTAAATTAAATTAAATTACATTAAATTAAATTATATTATATTATATTATATTAAAATGATATCAAGATTACTCAAACATTGTGACCCAACCGGAAGACCAGATGCTAACCCAACCATCAACATCAATTCTTCCCCTTTTTCGATTTCAACTTTCTAAACGACGACCTGAATCTTCCCCAGACCGATTTCCTTTTCGGTTTGGCTTCGTCGACTTCGGAATCCTCGGGCGAAGATTCCTCGATCGGTTCGTATTCCAGGGGAGTCTTCGGTTCGGGATCGGCAAGTTTCGGGTGGATCACAACCCCACTTGGGTCTCTACGAACTGGTGCATCCTCCTTGATGATGTACTTGATGAACTCCTCATTCTGGGGTTCAAACGGTTTCAACCCTGCGCCGTCAGAGTCGCGAATGATGTACCTGATAAACTCATCATTCTGTGGTTGGTGCGGACGCAGCCGAATGACGCTATCAGTCGAGTCTATCAGATCTTGCTCTTGGGTGGCCGCTTCAATTTTAGACGCTTCTGGAATGACGTCATACCCTCTGGGAAGAGTGTCTTTGGTGTTGTCAGTTGGGGGCTTAACTGGTGGGATTCCTCCGCCGCTTGTTTGAGTGCCGCTGGAGCCTTTCTTGGCCCATGGAACACTGAGTCTGAAGACGGATTTCGATTTCTTTGACTTCTTTTGTTTCAATTCCCTTGTGTTGGGTGGATCGTCAGGGTCCTCACTTTTAGAGTTGGCTTGGTTACTAGTTTGAGCGTCTCTACTTTGTTTGGATAGATCGATATCTTTGGAAGATGTTGGTTCAATGGCGGCTTCTTTAACTTCCGGTTTATCGGGTACACTTTGTGGCATTTTGGTTGGCACTTCCACGAGAGCTTTCTCCTCCTCTTTCTCTGATGTGGTTGCTACTGGTTCAACCAAAGATTGAACAGAAGGCAATGGGAGCCTGTGAATGTCCTCAGCCTCCTCGATGGGTACCTTTGCGATGGTCGGTAGGCCTAGCACTTCCTCACTCGACGATCCGTTAATCCGTTGTTTAACCAGCGTCTCTGAATCACGTGACCCCTGAATCTCAAGGTCAGATTTACATCCTGGGGATTCACGCACAGATTCTGCATCCTCCACAGATAAACCCACGTTATGCGAACTTTCCTGAGTGCCCGCCAGGCTCGAAATTCCATCGGATTGGTTGAGCTGAACTCTTACACGGGTTTTATCGCTAGGGTTACAGATTATCGGCTGTGCGGGGTCAAGGTCATCCAGGGCGGCGTCTTTATCAATTGTTTGGGCTCTTATTTTGGTCACACTGAGATCCACAGCAGAATTAGGGTTGGTTATTGCTGCATTTTCAGTCGGAGCTAGGGGTGTGTGGTCATTCTGGCTGTATATCGATTTGAATCGGATTCCGGATCGAGTCAGAATGTCCAGGAATCTTTCTCTTTTTGTCCGCACGTTTTCGATGACCCATTCAGGGCTAATGTCGGATTCCTCTGTTGAAAGAAAACAAATAAAATATATATTTTATATATATTTATTTTTATATATTTTAGGAAACATTACGTTTACTTCTTAAGTTGAAACCTTGAATATTTATCTAAACACTTTGAGTGTTCCAGGGTTCGAAAAACGTGATGTGCATGACTCTGATTAAATCGACACAAACTCTAATAATAGGTAATAATATTTATGGTTTTTGAATGTTTCAGCATATAATTGATCAACGAACGTTAAAGGGATGGGGAACTGAATTTTAAGTGATGTTCTATTGACTGATAGCACCAATTGATAGCATTCCGTGCCAAGAACACCCTGCCTGGATGCAAGCGTATGGAAATAATGCATTCCGAATATCGGGGTTAGCATTGCGATTATGGGAGAATGGCTTCCATTGCGAAGTATAGGAGGCAAACGTCAGCTGATGGCTTGATTTGGCTGAGGGCTGATTGGTCCCGTTCCCCTCGTGAAGCTATCGATTTCAGCCAATCAGAGCAGATCATTTTCGCCATAAAAGGACATCTTTGTTGTTTACGAAACGAAAGCGCATGCGTGGTGCACTCTGGCTGACCTTTTTACTGTTTCAGGATGAGAAACATGGTAGGTGTCCTAGAAAATCGCTTGTTAAAATACGAAAAATAGCGAAAGATATTTTTTTTTCGCGCCTGACTGGTGGCAAAATGATTATTCTGTCTATTTCCGAAAAGAAAATAAAAAAATATCCACGGGTTTAGTCGCAGGACACGCTGATATGACGAGGCCCATTGTAAATGATGGGGAACTCGGTGTTTCATCACAGCTCCTGACGTCACGCCTAATTAGCAATATATCTCCCGCGAAATCGTTAGGGATGATATTCCTTGTGTAGGCCAGGCATAGCAATCATTTTTGGCGCATCAAAAAACGACTCAAAGTCCATTTTTAACCAGTTCTCCCTCCCTATACATTATGTATGCGATTGAACCACCCAGGTATCGAATTATCAGTTTTACATGAAAATATGTCTGCCAAATAACGCTACACAACCTCAAGTTGGGCGTGAATGGTGTCAAATCAGCAGCATTCATGTTTAAGCATGAGAGATGTGACTTGTATATTTAACATTGGTGTTACCAAATTGCAATACATGCAAAACATAAAATTGCACATGTCCAATGCATGTACGGGTCACATGAAAATGACATGTTCAACTATGATTGCAGGCATGAAAACACAAACACACAGATGTGCAGGTAGGAAACAAAAGACCCCCAACCCCCTCCCCTTCCTTCCACATGGGCTCATTATAATCCACCGGTTCGATGAGCCCGTATCGAGTATCGATTTAATATAACTCAATATGTACGTTGTTATACCAGGGCAAGTGGTTAAATAGATATGAGTACATGGTACGCACACGACGACATGTGAAGTGTTGTTATGTCCTTTGACCTTACCAATAAATCCCATTGTAAAGTGTAAGATATCCAAGATACAATTCGAAATGAATCCTCCAACGTCTTCTGATGTGTGCAGCAGCGACAGCCGATAGAACCGAAGAGATGAGGAGGAATTTCCACTTGTTCTATTTCCATACAAAGTCAATAATTCTCCACGGATCGTCAAGAGGCTATTGACACCATAAGGATGGGTGAGATAACGGAGACAACGGCATGCAGATTGGTGCGATAATGACCCCCTTTTTTATCTCACAGTTAAAATATAATGATAACATAACTTATCTAAGTCGCAAAACCGTGGAATTAGCAGCACATAACTGATCAGAGCAAACGGCAACATGCTCAAAACGTGTTGATGTTGATTAGTAGTGCTGGAAATGTTAATTACGTTACGTAATACCTCGATTAATTACCATCGGTTAAACACGCACCCGTCTTGAGCGTAGCATCCTGCTGTTGGCGCCGCAGCAGCCGCCGCTGACGGAACTCATCCCATCGATCCCGGGGGACTTCCTGATCCGGGATTTCCTGACTCGGCGTCCTCCCAAAGAGGAATTTCATGCGCTGGCGTCGGCGTATGATCCTGGCCGTCTCGAGATCCCGTTGGAGTCCCGTCGACGGGAACATCATGCCGACGCCACAAGTCCCCATGACGAGGACGAAGCGTTCGACGTTGACAGCCAATGGTTGCTGCTACGCACGGCACGCGCAGGCACATAATCCGACTGGAAATGCAGCAACATGCATGCCGCAGCACCGGCATGAATTGAAATACTCAATCGATATTTTCATTGATGCAACTGTTCACTGAATTGCATACATATATGTCTGCTGGCATGCTGTTGTGCCGGTGGACACATTCGCCGCTATGACGAATGCACTTGTTGCCATGGTGACGTACGGTCACCTGTACGTCACAACGGTGTACATGGTGTATGCACACACCGGTGAGAGAGGGGGGAGGGGTCTTGTCAAATGTGCGTTATGAGCTTAAGGCTAGACACTCGCATACACTCTACATTTATATAGGCGGATGGGTAAACGTGTTTCATTCGCATAATTTATGCGTGCATAGATGGTTATGTCATGATAGAATTGCCGCGTTTTATATCATTATGTATGGGATGAATAGCATTGATCTTATTCCAGGGCAGGGAGGGGGGGGGCATTCATTTATGTGATACACAGAACTTTCCACGACAGTAGGTTAGCTGAACTTTTTTCTTCTTCTTGTTTTGCTTGTTTTTTTGGTTTTTTTTTTGGTTTTTTTTTGGTTTTTTTTTTTGTTTTTTTTTTGTTTTTATGTATATAATGGTGGACACACTGTCACACTGTGACCAATGTTTTATCGTGGACCGTATCCATGAACGGCGATATTAAGGCAAAATGTGCCTTAAATATCGCCGAAAAACAAGCTCAATATTGCTGAAAGAGTGAAGATATCGCACAACCGGCAACACGTCACTCAGGAGTAATTTTTCTGGCACACCGATTTGCTGGTCTTAACCGGCGGCACCAACATTTACCCAGCACCGGACATCCGTTCGTCCACTCATCATGGACTCTATGATTTTGCATGTGCCTTTTACTCGTTTTGCCTTTATTCAATCTTCAGCCTTTTATATTGCTACACCCAACTTGTGGAATCATCTGCCCCTCCATGTACGATCTGCACCTTCACTTAATGTTTTTAAATCCCGTTTAAAAATTCATCTTTTTAACGCACACTTTTACATTTGACCAGTACGCACATATGTATCATGGCGTTTAGAACATTTTAAAATGGATTTTACGCCTTGTAAATATAACTTTAATATTTACTATATTTACTATTAAATAACAAAACGCGTCCGGAATCCATTTCATTCACAGCTCATTCCACTCGGAATCGAATTTCTTTCGACGATCACATAATTTCTTGAAACTTAGATTCTCTGATTTGGGAATCGATTCTTTTAGAATTTAGTTCTTCTTTAGCGTCTACTTCAGATAAAGGGAACACAGGCTTTCGCCCTAACAACACAATTATATTCAATAACACACATAGTGGGTATACTGTTATATATATACAAACACAATTCAAAGACACAAATTGAAAAAACCCTGATGTTTTTGTGCCTTCTTTAGAAAATACTTTATTTCGAACAAACAAATATACATATGCATGTAGCTTTATAAAACAAGCATTATACAAACATTATAGTTGTATACATCTATATAATTATCTATGACTATGCAATATATTCTGTTTGTGGAGTGAAATGTGTATCGTTAATTTGCAACTAAACTAACATCCAATTTGTTATGAAGAAATGCATAACAATTAAGCACGTGGGCAAGTCGACGAATAGGCGTTGGGTGACGTACATGGTTTGTGGTCAACCTGCTTTGTTGTTGCCGAGGCAGGACTCTTCATTATTTCGAGTAGGGCGCCCTCTTCTTCTTCTTCTTTTTCGATTTCTTCTTCAGCGAGAGCACTCTTTTGTTGTTGGTGCCTGGATGAATATTTCGGGGTTGAGTGCACAATAGCCAGGTTCCTCCTCGTCGACCTTTCACCTCTTCATCCGTGTTCACAAAGCGTCTACTTGTAGTCAACTTGTTCCGAATGGAGTTTCTCCATTTCTGGTCACTGGGATTTAAACCGCTGAACTTATTCAGGAAGTATTCATACAAGTCGTGTAAATGTAGGCGGCGCCCTTCGGCTTCCATCAGCGCCTGGCCAATGTGCTCACCGAAGGACCCGGTGGCAGGGAGGGCTTCACGAAGGGCATTTGGGATGAGGGCGGAACCACCTCCAAGTGGATGCTCCTCTTCCGGCATGGCAGGGGCTTGCTTCAGGGGAGCATTGGCGACTTCTGCTGCGTGCTCAGAGACCTGCTTTTGCAGCGCTGGTGGAGTATGTACGGCTGGCAGGCAAACTGACTGCGATTGGATCTGTGGATTGGATGTGGATGTATATATTTCCTGGTGTGCCAACTGCTGCTGCTGCCGCTGGTCTTGGCGCTGGCATTGGTGCAGCTGCAGATGCGGACGCTGGTACGTATACTGGGAAAAGTGGTTTTGCTGCTGTTGCAGCTGAGGCATGCAGTGGTGATGAAGGGACTGGTGTTGTGAGAACAGCGTCTGCTCGCGTAGAATTGCAGGCTCCGAAATGTGCGGCTGTTGTGAAGTGTCGCAATGGACAGTCTGGGTGAGGAGCGCAGAGTCTGCTGGAGGCAAGGACGCTGTGAAATACTGGTATTCACTCTGGAAGGAGACAGATGAAGAGATGAGTAAGAGGTGAGGAAGGGTAGAGAGAAAGCCATGAGAACATGTGGTGCTGCATGCGACATTGAGCCAAGTGTGCATGGATTGTATATCTATAGTCTATATATTTCTATTTTAATATTACTATTATCTATATTTATTCACGTGCTTTTAATGAGTAAAAGTTGACGTAAATAAAATTACACGTTACAACTACAAGCACTTATAACCCGTGCGAAGATTCCGGCATCAATGATATACACGTTAAATTAAGTCTGAATTTCAACGTGACAGACTTCATTGCATCTGCAAATGCATTGAAAATTGAATCATTTATACTTGAATAAATATAATTACATTTACATGCTTTTTCATCATCAACATCAAACTAAATTAAACTCTTGTTGGTTTGTGTATTTTACAGATATTACACACCCAATCCTACTAAAATCACTAATTAATGTAATTCAAGATATTTCGATCGGATGTTAAGAACAAATACCTGTGCTGTCAATAAAATAACTCACGTATTGTTCGTTGATCTCTTCCATGTTTTGCTTTTCTTTCGATGAGAGGAGTATATATTCTGACTCGCGGAATGAATCTTCTGACTTGCGACGTATATAATTCTGACTTGCAGAGGAGTCGGCGAAAAACAAGGAGTGATTTTGCGTTTCGATCGTCCGTTTTTATAAACAGGATTGTAGTTCACCGATGGCATGATTGTGACACGATTGTTGGGCAACAGTTTGAGATTTGACAGTATTTCCCATTGCAACAATTCAATTAAAGTTAGCTGCGAGTCAGTTAAACAGCTTTCGAAATCAAAAGCTGTGAATATTAACCGCTAAACGCCCTTTGCTTTGTCCAACTACGCTGATCACTTTTTGTTGAACTTTAACGAGTGCTGTCACTTCTTAAATTAATTAGTTCGCGAAAGCAATCAATTGTAACTTAAGTTTATCTAATGTTGATCAAAATATTCGCAATCGAACTTTGCAATACGGCCGTCATCAATAGCATCGGATTGAATCAAATTTAAGCATAATACATGTATGGTTATAATTATTTCATTTTATATCTGTATATTATTATTTTTTTATTTTTTTATTTAGTCAAATTAAAAATATATTTTGCATCGTATGCTGTAAACAAAGCTGTAGATCACGAAAATAAAACCAAAAAAACCCGCATCAAAAACAAACAAACAAAATGGCGAACCATGTACTTCAGAAATTGCGCCAACCGCCGTCTGTGGTTTCATCCATTTGTTCACTCCATGACGATATGCGTGTAATTATGAACAAATGACTATTCTTTTATCAAAATTTTATCAAAATTAACTCGGTCAGATTTCGTCTTTTATGCTTCACGCCTGCAAATCGGTGTATTTATTCTGCATTTAAATGCTTTATTTTCCATCCCATTCATTGCTCGGGTTCAATCGGATTTCCTACGAAACTGATGGCATCCCCGATAGCCTCTCCATGCGAGAACACAACATTGTCTTCGACATCTCAGAGTTTGGCAAACAGATATATACACGTACATATAGTTGGAATATATTTGGAGTTTCAAGGCAAAGGTAATTGATGTGATCACCCTCAACTTCCTGTGCAGTTTAGTAGTCCTTAGCAACAGTAGTCTTTTGAGCGAAGACTCAAAACAAGATGGCCAATTCAATCGGGCGAGCATCAAAGAAGTCTCGATCGTCAGACTCCACAGCACCGTCGTTCGTCTCATTTATCCATGTACTTCTGCAATTTTTGGAATTTTGTCATTCACGAGTAGGCCAAGTTACGAACTACTAGCATCCATAATAAAGTATTGGTTACAAAAATCTGATCGATGTCATGTGTGTTTTATCGGGAGATGGCAGCGCATTCATCAATATGTTTTTAAGTAAATCCTTCAATGCTTGATGAAGCTACAATCGTTGAGAGTTATATCCCGCTTTGTTTGTTGTTGTTGTTTTTTTTTTTGTTTTTTTTTTTTGTTTTTTTTTTCAGTATGCAAAGTTCTTGTTCAGAATGTTGGGCACTTATCAGCACATCATGGAGTGAGTAATTCATAACGCATCAAGTGTGTTATGATCAACTCAGCATTTTAAGTGCAGCACATCGAACGGTTTGAATCATGGAAAGTGGCAGTTAATCTCGTTTTAAAAGCTCAAATAGTGTAACATGTTATTCCCTTATGGTAGGAAACACATTATTTAAAACCACCAAGCACCCACTTTCACTATATGGCTATTGATCAGCTGAGCAATGTTTGGTCGCTTAGCAACAAGCTATTGACCTATTTATTTTGTCACGTGGGCTGACGTCATTCTTCTTCCGCCTGCTCAGAAATAAACAAGACGAATATCGTAAACACGAAATCAGCCTCAAACAGCCTCTCGTCAACACTCGCTTCCTACGAATCACCGCGACTATCGACTTCACCATAGCCACCAAAGGCTGGATATATAATCCAGGTATGTCGGTGTACATTATATCACTATTGTTTCAACGTTTTGAGGATGTTTTTGCTCGGCAAACCCATGACAGCTGACGATGTTTTTGTTCACCATTTTGATCTCTGCACACAGCACGTTGTGCTTTGGATCCGAAGGAGGCGCGAATTCATTCGCTTCCCGCGCTTTTTCGCGCACGTGCCCTCATACATGTTATCAATGTCTAAATCTAGGAAATAAAATTTATTAAATCTCAATGCAAAAAAAATATCGTCATCATTAATTACCCTATAAAAAATAAAAATTGATTACTAGTATACTTCGAAACTTTATGAGTAATGATATTGGACAAATCTGTACGTAGTTAAATCGCATGCAGGTCACTGGATCACGTAGAAATGCAATTTAGTCATTATTTCATAAATTTTCACCATTTAAGAAATGTATCTTTTAAATAATATTGTTATATACAAGGTAAGAAAGGTTTGTTTTTTATTCAGGACAATAAATGTTTGTCGAATGGGCAGTGGTGCATCACATACGATGATACCAGAAGTAACCGTATTTGTTCAATTTGATGATTTAATATCTGGCACCTCTATTTTATTCTGAGGTTTCCAAGCAACCAGAGTTCAATGACCTTGAAGTAACTACTTTTGATTAATTAACCATGATATCAGCCTATGTTATAACCAAAACATCCTGGTTCCCTAAGACTCTGCAAATAAGAATCGTGACAAATAGAGTCCCATTAGAATAAAAATAACCCCACAAACGACATGAATGCATGCTGATTTCAAAGAGGGTTGTTACTGTGGATAAATGTTGATCTATAATTCTATATTCCTAACCTTTGCATTTCAGGCCATGAACTCTGGTTAACCTGTTAAATCTTGTCCTGACTGCGTACCCTGGAGCCAGTCCTAACTACTTTCATAGCTAATCAATACCCTTACGGTGCATACGGGTCGATCTCTTTGTCTCTCTTATGAGGTTAAACTGGTGCAATTGTAAATTACGTATTCATGCGTGGCTGAAAGAAAAACATGAAATTTTCTTTTGCTGAATCTGAAAGGGATGTCAACATGTAAGCTTTCTTTGGGTCTTGTGTCTTATGTTGGGCAGGTCATTTACCCCATATGAGGATAATATGTCCTCTCTCGCCACTGACTCAGCAACCTGTCTGTAGATTACATAATTCAGATCGAATGCTCGCTCTCTCTCTCTCCAACCCGAACCTTACCATGCCATCGTGCATGTATAGTGCAGTGCTACAGAGATCTGTGAAAAAAACTCCCCACCAATTTTCTTAGATTTAAGACTTTACGATATAAAAAGAGAGTATTCTATGAAATCGCTCTTTGTCTGATCGAGTGCATTTGTCAGATGTAATCTAAAATTGGTGAAGAGAGAAAAGAAGTAGAATTAAAAAAAAAACATTGTGTCACACGCAGACATTGGTTGAATTGGGTGCAATCGCATTTGGGGACTACACGAGTTTTTGCCTCTTTTTTTTTCTTCTTCAAGAAAGTGCTAAGACAGTATTACCATGGTAACCGTAACAGTGCACTTCTGAGGAAGCTGTCTTTTTTGGGAGCACATCCTGACTTCCCGGATCAGGGAATCATATTTTTCCTTTGTTTCCTCCCAAATTGACTTCCGGTCTTTTGTTTCCTTTGTGTGGTTGATGAAGACGGCGATGGAAAGAAGAACGGAGGCTGTAATTGAAACCACGTGTTGAATATCAGTCTAAACTATAAATAAATCTCTCTTCCTCAATGAATACCCCTTATCAATTCACCATTATAAGCACGCCTTCGCATGCTGCTTGTAATGACCATGTTGGGGTTGCATTATGTAATATGTATCGAGGTAATTGACTCAAGTTTCTTTTGTTTTGTTTTTTTTGCCAGATTTATTATGTCTGAGCCCATTGTTATTACATCTCGTTAAGCCCGCTGAATTCTGATTAATAAAGTAATAACATAATCCTTTCACAAAGAAATCTTTTATTTTTATCTTCCATTTATGTATTTTTATTTTTATTTTTTTTTTCCGTCTCGTTTTTTTTAGCGGGTCCTGAATGCTGATATCAGACAGCATTTATCATCTGATCTCTCTGTTATCAGCTGCGATAAGTTAGTGATCTGAAACGTACTCGGGTCATGTTTACAAACATCACGTGACCAGCTGTGTGCTTTGTTTATCACGTGGTAACACTATTATAACAAGCGATCTCCATTATTTTCATGTTGCGCAATTTGAATGTTGTTCAAATTACACGTGCGAGCAAACATTACCAGAATTCTGAATCATATCGTTTCTCGGCTTAGAACAGAGTTACAACCAACTCTGCATTCGCAATTATCAAATAATTATAACTCAGTTAGGAGAATGGCGGAATATCATCACTTTAATGAGATTGAAATAATGAGTGATAATCTGTTGTCATGGAAACAATTTTTTTTTTTTTGTGAGCTATTTAAGCTCGGAATGCTGAAGCAGCGAAGGCTTATGTGGTGCGATGATGTAAGCAGGAGTTAAGTGCCATGATGTCATAATTAGTCATGTGATTCAGCTGCATTAATTAGCAGTTTAATTGGACACGAGTGTTCAAATATGACGGACAGAACTAACAGAAGATATCGCCAACACTTTATTATACCAGAATGTCAGTAACAGGCTTTGTCTATTTAATTTTTTGCTTAACTGTATACTATAGTATAGTTCAATTAATTGCTTTATAAGTTATAACCACACTTTATACAAGAATAGGTTTATTTTTAAAAATCAGCGTCACTGACTTAATGATATATTTGACATGTTTGATAATATTATTTCACTGCCATTGATAATTATGAATGCTTCTATTACTCTAGTGTATCATATTCACCTTCACCTGAACAAAGGCATCTCTCTCATTCATTGCTATCCAGGGTTAAATAAATGAATAGAAATCATTGCACCTGTTTATGGAGCCTCAATATTAAGAGGATTTGTTATGAAAGCCACATCCTGTAGTTAATTACTTATTTACTTCTTCTGATTTAACCGATAAAATCTATCGAATCACGCAATGCATGCTTCGGAAATTGATTCCTTAAATACGAGAGACCCGCTTTATCCTAGCATGCACAGACGCCATCAAATATGAACAGTCAATTTTTGACGCTCTAAATTCAATGATTTTTGTTTCAATTTATTTAATTGATGCACTGTTGCCGTGCGGGCAGCGAATCCGTGTTCTTTGCAATGCAAACCGAGTTCTGATGTATTTATAGCGCACTTTGGTCGTGAGCCGGGGCGATGTTTACATGCATTGTGTTAAGAACCTCTTCTTATTGTTTAGTGCGTTCACCCGATGTTTGTACATCGTCATTTATACTAAACGGAGCGTGCATTCACGTCTCATTTCGATGGAAATTTATGCTTGATTTCTAGGCACAGGGTTACGTAACCCATAGCTGATTGACAGCCCTGTTGTTATGAATGAGCGTTCTGCGATATCACTGCGTCTGAGTGCATGAGGGCCTTTTCACCTGTACGTATGCTGTAATTCCCGTGTGACGCATTGAGAGCTCAAAATGGATTTCCCCGAATGCCTCTCGCGTCTTTGTTCATCGCTGACACGTGGCGTCCGAACAAGTCTCACGCTGAAGCAAAAGAAGACTTGTTCCTGCCTGAACGCGTAATCAGATTACTGGTTTAAATGCGTGTCCAGTCTGGCGGTCAAGACCGTAAACATGCATGCACTATTCATGCTCGCCAAGCAGCGGTGCGTTAATGTTTATCTCCGGATCGCCTTGTAGACAAAACAAAGCACTTGTTGAGGACGCCTGGTGGCCTCGCTTCTGTCCTCGTGCACGCGTGTCCTCGGAGCTGCTGCCCTTGTAATTCTGCTGCTAGGGAAGAGAGCTATTTCAGGCACCCTCATGAATATGCATGCTGCCTTCCCCCCTGAGTCATTAATCGCAGGTTAAGCCTTATAAGTGCGCTTCTCTGTGCGAGGTGTAACACTGTGGTTCTCCTTTGCAGGCAGCTCACTCTCAAGCACAAACAGAAGCCGATTCTGGGCTTCGCGATTGTCATCATTGTCACTTCGTGTGTTGCCTTGACGACGAAGCCGTCTGTCACCATGGTGAAAACATTTCAGGCTTACCTACCCTCACAGTGCCATCGGACATACAGCTGTGTCCACTGTCGGGCACACCTGGCCAACCACGACGAACTTATATCCAAGGTCAGTCAATATTGTCAACAATGAAACTGATATAAATTATGCAGCATTATTATTATTAAAGTCCTTTAATTGTGTGTCGAATAGACTTCTTCCTGCATCTAGATCTGCGCAGTTCATTTGTCGTTTTGAAGTAAATAAATTTAGAGAGAGTGAATTATTAAAACTATTGGCTGCGCAGTCATTCAGATCCAGGCATCCAGCACATTTAAAAGACGCTTCATTTTTTGTGCGTTGCTCAAATTCAACTTTCCTTCATAAATTGCGTGTTTTTATTTCGCATGCTGATGCAAGTCTGGATGTTGTGAATATTTATGATTGATTTTTCTGGATGTTGTGAATATCTATGATTGTTTTTTCTGGATGTTGGGTGTTCTATGAAATACACTGCGGGCCAAGTGCTGCAGCATAACAATTCAGAAATTGCTCATGCAAATTACAAAATAACAAATTGACAAGTCAACAATACATCACACATGGCCTGTGTCCATGACAACGCGCGACACATGCTTGTCAAAACCGTTCGCCAGCGGCTGTCAGTTGAGTGAAACTCCGACGTTCCGGGTGGGGGGGGGGGGAATTCCTGGAAAAACAGCTCCCAGGAGGAGCGAGGGATGGACTCCACGCATAAACGGGACAAAGAGGAGGGTCATTTATTCCCCTTGAAAGGCTCGCCTCGGGAAGGGCTTTCGGCCTGCCCTCTTCCTCTTCAAGTTGTTTACATGTTCTATATATACATACACTTATCACAAAACTCCGTTCGTGACCTTAAAGTTGTTGCTCGCTTGGCAGTACTCGAGACTGAGCGGACCCTGACCTTGAATGTAACCATTTTGGGGCCACGTCCTCGTACATCGAGTTCTTTTTCCTTTCTTGTTGCGTAATTGTATTAGGGCTTCGCGTGCTGACAGCGAGGGATTAATTATACTGCCCCCTCCCGCCCCCATCCCCTCTCCGCGTAGCACTGCACCGTAAAAGAGAACTTTATGGGCCTTTTCCTCCTTTTTTTTTTTTTTTTCTTTTTTTCTTCTTTTTAATGGCTGGGGAAAAAGACTCGTTTTCCTAGTAGTGGTTCCGTTCATGGAGGATTTGTTTTATTTCCGTGGCGCCAAAACAAGAAGCTCTGCTCAATATTCTGACAGATTTTTGTTTTCGTGAATTTTGTGGTGATGTTGTTGTATATCGTGGTATTTTTATTTTGTTTTATTATATTTTTATCATCTTTCTTTGTTGTTTTTTTATCTATTTTTTTTTTATCAATTTTTTTTTCTTCTCATTTTTCAGTCTTTTCAAGGGAGTCAAGGTCGTGCATATCTCTTCAATTCTGTGTAAGTAAACATCCCATTAAAACCTTTTATTATATCTACCTCAACTGACTTCCAGCCAACACCTTCAAAGTATATTAACCCGTGTTAATTCAGGCGTATTATCATATAAAATGACGTAACAGTTTCCCTGAAGTTAATGATCACCTGTTCATTGTCCTGTCCGTAGAACTACGACCATGTCAAATGCCAACTACATCTCTGCAGAATTGCGTTGCACCACTTACGTAGCCGATAAAATGGCTTTGATCTGAGCGTCCAGATCTAAGATATCCTGTAGACACAAAAAAGGAGAAGCGCACATTTATATCCACGACCTGCCGTTGCCATGGAAACCGTCTCCGCCGCCCACGCCGAATCAATGTCCGATGTTGTCATTTTATTATTTTCCTTGTACAATTCTTCGGCGATCAATGCATTCTGGGAAGTGATCATAAAAGGAGGAAATCATCGTAAAAAGGATCCTAATCCGTGCCATCCGATCCGGGAAATATCTTCTCTCTTTTTTTGGGCGGGAAATTCAATCCCGTAGTACATCAGTATTATTTTGTATAATGGCGTCGTGTATTGAGGGCATATCAATTGCCTCGTGCCTAGCGAGAGTCCTCTTAATGATCATATGCAATGCATGTCTATATTTGGAAGTACATCACAGTCCGTATCGATCTGTATTGATGACGATTGTATATGGGAATATTACGCCGCACAGACATTCGCTTACATATAGACGACGCAGAATTTAGAAGCATTTCTTTGTTGGCACGTGGTCTACTGACTTCATTCTGCGGTAATGGATGGGGTTTTTTTTTTTTGTTTTTTGTTTTTTTTGCACTCCCGTGTTCCGGGGTTGGAATGTCTCCTTTGGGGACGGAACCCTCAAAAGGATTTCTCCCGTGCTCATACGAGCCGATCTGTAATATCCTCCTGGAAGCATTAGCGACCATGACATTGGCGGGTGGCGTTCCCGACCTTGACCTACTTCCAGACCATGTTGATAAAAAGAACTGCATCGATTTGTTGTGTACCCTTGTGTTTCTCGGAGGACGAGTCCGGGGTTGATTCTCAAGAAAAAACAACAAAAAACAACAAACCCTATTTATGTCTTCTTGGGAATCCTGTAATGTACCATTGTGTACTGGTCTCAGGTTTCCATGGCAACGCAACCGCTATACGCAATCATTGCAACTGGCAAATTAGCTGGCAAGAGATGATGTAATTTGTCAAGTGGGCTTCAGGAGTAATATGAGTAATGTCCTGATTGCTAAATTGACACTGATTAATTGTTTTTCGTCGTGAGGTCTTGGTGACAATGTCGATTTCCTTTTCAGTGTCAATGTCGGCTGCGGCCCCGCCGAGGAGCGTGTTCTGCTCACAGGATTGCACGCAGTCGCCGATATATACTGCGAATGCTGTAAAACTACCCTCGGTTGGAAATACGTAAGTACAAAGTAATTCATTCTCTCGCAAATCGCGTTATTTTAGGGCAATGTTGTGAAAACACCGTATCTTGACCTGTGGTACTGCACCGATCTGGCTTTATTGATCGATCTATTTTTCCCGGCCTCAAGGTCCTTGGCGCTCGCTTCCCGCTCGCTTCCCGCTCGCTTCCCGCGTAGTAAGACGGGGCTCGTACGTCAAATGTGGCTATTAATAGGATGATGCAATTCTGCAAATAGAATCTGTGTTAACGGTTGTTTCACTGTGTTTGTGAGGCTGCCAAGTACATGCGCGAGAGGCGGTGTTAATGGCTTGTATCGTCATAGGCAGAAGGCTGTGCCCTTCATTCAGCGATAACATGCTTTATTGTGGGGGAAAAACCTGCATATCGAGGCCCGTACATGCAGTTGATTCGCTTTTTTTCCCCGCTTAGTTGAACTTGTTGTTTGACTTTAGAGAGAAACATGCTTCTGAACCGGTTTTACCATCGTATGTATTCGTTGTGTTCCATGAGCTATTTATAACCCGATTTGTAATTATGAATGGTAATAATGTCAACTTTAGGGCATTGTATTCGACAGACGTCTCGTACATTATTCTCTGCTAAATTATGCAAACAATTTTGTCTGGCGGGATATGCAGTCTGGACCTGTACTCTGGCAATTAATTAATTTATCCTATTCATTTAGCTGACATAATTATGTCTCAAATATTGATGAATGTAAATGAATGATAAATGTTCACATGTTTATGATTTATTAAAAATTTAATTATTCGTTAATTTTATAAATTTTTCAATTTCCAGGAGCACGCTTTTGAATCCAGTCAGAAATATAAAGAAGGAAAGTTCATTATTGAACTTGCTCACATGATTAAGGACAACGGATGGGAGTAGCAGCTCGTGCACGATGACAAATTGTCTAAAGTGATCATTCGGAGAGTTCTCCTGATGGACATGGGTTGACCTGTGCAGATGCGGGAGACTTCTTTAATATACTGCGTCATCGCCATTCGTGATTCTACCATTGACAGTCGCTGCTTTATGATTGGATCTGTTCTTCGCTCTTACTCTGTATGCACCCCCTCCACCTCTGAAAATTTATTCGACAATGTCTTTTTTTTCTATGTTTAACTTGTTTAACTCTGGATCTCTCGTGTGGGGAAGGATTCTAATTATTTTTTTTTTTTTTTTCTCTTGCATATTAGAGATTTAAAACTAAATGATTAATTTATTTTATCAAATCAAATTCTTTCTCTTCTGATTGATACGTTACGTATCATAAGTTTGTCATTTGCTTTGTACACTGTATAATGACATGATTATATTGAATATTGGGAAATATGGATAATACGGTCATTTTGAATCTACACAGAAAAATTAAATCCTGCATATTTTTACATAAAATTCATTTCCCTGAAACTCAAATATTTCTTGAAACACATGCAAATTTCTTAATGTTGAGTTTAAAAAAAAAAAAAATACATGATATAAATATTGGAAGGAAAAAAATAAGTGCAATTTGTGGAAAATGAAAAACTGAAGAAATTTATATTTTTATTAATTACTGCATTGTGATCACATTCTAGTCTTAATTGCACACACTCCCCTCTCCACTGAATGCCTGGTCTATTTGTCTCATGAAATGCACTAGATGTTTAATTAGATGGACCATTTACAAATTAGTCCAATCAACAATTTAGCATTCATCGCTAATTATAAACACAATTGTCCAGTTATGAATTTGTGATATGAGCTCTAGTTTTTTTCTTTCTTTTTCTTTTTCTTTTTCTTTTCTTTTTAGTGAAAAACTAATTTTTGTGCGTGAAAATATTTTCTGTTCTCTTCCAGTTCATTGCTCAATTTTTTTTTCTTCTCTTGTTCCTTGAAAACATTAATTTATTCATTGCTGCAAATATTTTTTTTTTTTTTTTTTTTTAAATTCATTTTTCAAATGCTTTTCTCTTGCCTTTGACTTAAGTGACAAAATTTATGCGTCAAATTTGCATTTATGACATTTGATAACTTTTTTATGTCCAAAAATTGAATTTACATGCGATTATTGGAAATTTTTTGCTTGGCTCGGATGTACAATAACTGCTCCTATCTGTTTTCTCTTACCATACATTATGGCTTCCACTTACTGTGTCTGAAGATCCGTAGATTCCTCACTGTTCAATGCATTTAGTGTCTCCTCTGAACAGGCACTAGTCAAGAGTGTTTTCCCCTTTAACGTGTTGAAAAACAATTCCCTAAACAACAGCATTTATTTATAAACATTTTAAGTAGAAAAATAGTTTAAAAATTAAGAAAAAAAGTAACTGAATTATATTTGTAATAAAAATCTTTAAACTTTAAAATTTTGAACTTTTTTCGCTCTTTCAGAAAGAAACAATTATCAGTGGTATATTGCGTTTGTGTGTCATAATTTTCCCTTCAATATTAATTAATCATTCTTACTCAGGGACTGATCCGTGCTGCACATCACACCTGATACGTTATGATTCTGACTCATAACGCACCTTTGAGTGCGTTATGATGTGGGAAGTGTCTGGTTTTTTTTGTTTTTTTTTTCTCGCGCGTGGAGGAACTCTTTGCAATCTTTCTGTCAATTTTTATGTTCAAAGCTCGATGTGATTTTTCGTTCGATGACCATGTGCTATTGTATGGGGTGTCTGTGCATATATTTCTACATAATCATATTCTATATTTATAAAAGTGACTCAACGATGGCATGTTGAATTTATGTTTGTAGTCGGTTTGAACAATAAAATATATCACACAAATTATTTAGGGCGTGGTTTTCATCGCAAAACTTTCTTCAGAAATTATGCATTAGTCACCAGCCAACAAATAAATTTCAGTCTTGCATGGAAAACAAAGATAAAAACAGCTGTGACAGTTTATTTATTTTTTATTTATTTTTTATCACACCATGAAAAACCAAACATTAAAACAATCTGGAATCAGAAGAAATGCATCAAAATGACCACAAAATTGCACACTGAGTGTAATAGGATGTGTATAAGATAAGTTCAAATAAGACAAAATATCAATACAGTGTTAGCCGTTTTCAAGAATGTAAACAGTAGTTGAGTATTCTACACAGCATACGCCAATCTTTTTTTTTTTTAATGCAAACATTAATATTATTTAAAAAACACGAGAAAAATATAGAGCAAAATATTGCAGCTTGCATCAGATCTTAGTTTTCAATATGCACAAAATAATTGGTTTCATGAAGCACGATTGGGTTTTTTTCAGCTCCACCCAAGCCTCATTGTTTCAAACGCTTGAACTGATTAAAGTATTACAATTTCTGCAAATTGATTCATAATAAAAACTTAATGACGATACTATGACAACATATAGAAATACAATTGAAATAACTGGTAAATAACATGAATAACAAGAATAATTTTTTTTAAATTCACCAAATGAAAAATACAGATTTTGTATTAAAAAAAATGGAATGTATTATTACATGTAATTCTATTTCGTATTTACCATCAAAAGGTTTCTATAGAGAGGAATATTTCTTGATAATTCAGATCTGAGAATTGAGTAGTGAGTCATGACCCGTATATATGGTTTGATATGCCGTGGTAAAGAGCATCATGATAATTGTTTAAAGAGGAAAAATATTAGCAAAATATGCAGGAAATCTTCTAGGCACGAAATATCAGGACGGGAGTTTAGTTAAGTTTAAATGTGAAATCTGGGAATCTTGACAATATTGGGTAAATGTTGTTTTCTTTGATGTTAATATCCGCCAAGGGAGATTCTCAGTTCTGTTTTTCAAAGTAAAGAAAATCCTGAAGTGAAAAAAATATATATATTTATATTTTTGTTTGAGAACAAAAGTTCAACATAATATAACATAATTATGATGAAAATTAAAGTTTAATTAATCTTGCGTTAATATTCATGCGTGTATATTTATATTAAATCACAAATTCTGATGATTTGTGTGCATAAAGGTCACATTAATCTTTGAGTAACTAACTTGAGCACACATGGGTTATACTGTAGAGCATGAAATTTCTGCGGACTACGATTAAATGACTGAGGCCTTTATTCGCGATCAAGCGTTACGTTACATAAGATAAGATGAGATAAGAGAACTGAGACAAGCGACAAAATAGAATTACAGAGGAATACACAAAGCTTTGTCGACCCCCGCAATATTTTGATCACCCTTAGCGTGAATCTTCAAAATAATTCTAAAGAATATTCAACCCTAATGTTATCCAATCCGGGTCAAGTCCCTATTCCTCATAAAGCATGAGTTCAGTGAACACTCACCACAAGAAATAAAGCGCCCATCATTACAGCCTTAATACGCACATCCATATCCATGGGAACTGAGGAACAAACAAAATTATTTTATGATATAAATTCTTCAAAATCACTCACAAGAAATCTGGAAATTCTGCGCAGCTGTGAAGACCTCCTGAAACGCCCCAGACCAGTGCTTGCTGATGTTGCCAATCTCTGTGCTTCGGTCCTTGCTGGTAACCTGGAGATTTGAAAAATAAATGAAAACCGAACAAGGCCACTGCGGCAGCACCTCACCTTGAAATCAATGTCTCCGCAACACGGACAGTTACAGACACAGCAGGGTCCGTCAACGTGGGCAACTTGCTCGTGGTCGGCGTTGTAGAGCGTTATATACGGATGCCAGCCACTCTTCCTGGTGAAACACAAGACGTCAAAATGCAGGCGAAAATCACGCCTGACCTGTGGGTGGCGTATCCTACAACCGTTCCAACCGGAGCCTCTACTGTGACTTCGTGCGCACAGCAGTCCATTCCTGCACACCAACAGCATCCCATCGCGCAACACTTGAACTCCCGATTGAGACGAATGACCTCCTACAGGACGACAGATTTATACTAGGACAGTATATTAAAGCCAGGGCTGCTCTAGCAGTGTTTACCAGATAGTTATTGATCAGAGGTCAATTGTGAATATGACTGCTATTGACATTAAAGGACATGTTCACATGACTTGGAGAAGGAATCAATTCTCATTGATTATATTGATGCAGAGCTCGAGTTCTACGACCAATTTGCGGTTTATGTTTGATTGTCACAATTTCAAATTAAACTCACAGCAGCATAAGTATTCCCGTAGGACACTTCATTCGCACAGATTTCAAATTGCGCAGTTTTTCATATTATTATTATTATGGTTATTCAGTCATTTTGAGGAATCCAGTTTTTCCCGAACGACACCAGGGGTGTAAACATCAGTGCTACCGATCAATACTGTGACCCTTTTCTTTCAGTTGCCAATCACGATTTGCTAGCAATGGATCAGCAGTTATTTTCAATGCAAAAGAGTGACTGGCCGATAACCTTTTTCATGAAAGCCGAGGAATTGATCCACAACAGGCCAACTATATTGCAGGCTACTAATTTTTGACAAAGACCGTTGTACCTGGCCGGTGTTGTCTGTCACATGGAAGGTGAACGGCCGATTATTCTTACACATCTGCCGCATGCAGACATCACTCTCTGATTAAGAAAAAAATAATCTTTAAAAAGACACCATTCAAAATGATCGCCCACCTTCACTGCAGAAATAAACCTGCTGGCCAACAGAGTTAGTGATTGCATAACGATTGTTACACTCCCATCCGAGAAGAACTGTCACAAGAGGTCACAATGCAGATGCAAATCAGAGAGGATTGCGCACTCACCTTCGGCCAGCTCAATTTGTTGTTTGACCAACAGTTGGTCGATTAAGGTCAGATATTCAAGACCCGGAGGACAGCCAGCTGCTACAGACGGCCGCTGCATCCATGAGCCAGTGGCAATTTGGGTACTCATTCCACCTTGAGCTGTTTTTTTATAAAGAATAAAAAAATACACAGTGAACAGTAAACACAAACGCTGTGCCTGGCTCGGCTGTAGGTCCACTGCATGGTCATTTTTCTGGTCATTTGCTGAGAAATAAATGGTGACGGCTGATGAGGAAACATAAGATTCACTCACTGTACATGGGATTCTCCATCTTCTCGAGTCTCAAATTGACCTGTAATTGTAAATGAGCGAATTGTGACAGTAGACTCATAAAATGGCCGAGTCATTACAGTCTCTTGAGACAGCTACCAGAGCAGGCGCGATAATAAATACATGAATATATTCATGATAGTCCGAAAGGAGATGTGTTTTACAAAGTAACAAATTCCTCCATCATCTGTCACCACAGTGCAGCGCCGAAAGTGCCGTGACCTGCGGCTAGTAAGCACACACGTACCCGGGTACGTGTGTGCTTACCAGTTGAGCAGATATGGACCAAACTAAATGCAGTGAACGCTTACTGCCTACATATGTAACATCAATCTTAGGACGCTTGCCTCGAAAGCAATCTTCTCCTCAAAAGAGGGGTGTGTGCCATCGAAACTGCCACTGCTCTTTAACTATGCTCTGCCCATGTACAGGGTTTTACTCCCAGGTTATCGGCACTGACCCTATTACATAACATTGAATATTATTGGTGGTTGACAACTAGGCCTATCAAACACCACATAATTATGCGGCATGTGGTCTGCTATGCAAAGCAGTCAAAGCTCGCCTATCCTTATGAAAAATCGCCTTTCACATACAATAATATTACAATAGCCCACTAATTTTCTCATGAATACATCACAAAACTTCCATTCTAACGTTAATAGTTGTTGACTCTTACTTTTTATACGATTTCAATCCGAGCAATGCAATGTTTGCGAATGTTTACATTGCGTGACGTTCTCGGCTGCCCGCATAACAGCATTTTTCTTGGTAAAAGTAGGATGTTGGTGAAGTGAAAAAGAGTTCAGCAGACAATCTGAAACCCGGATCGCTTGTTGTGGCCCTTTGCGCTATTGCAGACTACAGCATGGACGCTGCTATTTTTGTAGGATTTTTTTAGGATTGTATGGTGATCTAGACCTAAAATTATAATTAGTATTTAGTGCAGACTCATTTTGGGCCTGACACGGTGACGGTATGGCTGAACCACAGGCAATCGGGATCAGCCATAGTCACAGTGACAGTGATACTGAAAGTATCCTATATAATCTAGCTGACATACTACAGCGAGACCCACGGGTCCCATGGACCTCGCCCGATTTATCTGTGCTACCTATAAAATAATAAATACAATAAATTTTAGTATAAATAGTATAATCCTGTTGACAACGTGACAGTCACAGTGACAGTGGGAGTGTCTCCACCTCAGGAGCGTGTTTTTCTTCTCGAACCAAACTCTGTTCAGGTTACTCACTTACTTCGGTTCGGAAAGGAAAACAAGTAAGCGAGTAACTTACTACTTGATGTCAGTGAATGAGTGATCTAGCATTGAGGCGTTCCCATAACTCTTTAAATAGATTATTGCTTACTTCCGGTAGTAAAAGGTGTGAAGTCTTGTGTCATTATTATTCACAAAAGTCGGAGTCATAGAAATCTACTAACAAAAGAGGCATCCCAGGTACATTGGTTGAAACTGAGCGTTGAATTTGTGGGTTGGTCCTCATATCTGCGTACCGGGCATCTTGCAGGATAACTTACAGGACTGGCATCTGGCTAGGGCGATGGGCATGCATCATGCGCTTTGAAACTGCCATCTGACGGTATGCATCACTGTATCAGGATGCATGAAACCAAACCAATAATCCGAGGCACTGCTAGGTTGGAGCTTGGTTTCTCGTTTTGATATTGTATGCTAAATTCCCTCATCCAGCTCTTCCCTCTCGTATATTTGGGAGTTCTGTCCTGCCTTTTTGCACGCGTGACAGATGAAACTTCGAATCAGTCATTTCTTCTGGAATTTGAAAAGGGATTGATGGCAACTCAGCTATCTCAGTCGGCATACACTTGAATGAAGAAGATTGTTGGAGTGTCAAGCCGGTCAAGCCCAGCGGCTGTTTCATCTGTTATGGGTGAAGATGTTGGAGGAAATAGGGGTTGCAGGTTTTTGCTTTCTTATCCCAAAGACCATTGACCACTAGCTGCCAAAGCCGATAGAATTTTCCTATCCGGCCGCCCCCAACAACCCATAATCCAGAGCGCTACAGGTGCCGACACACTTGTGGATCGCGTCTCATCAAAGGTCGGAGTATCCAACTCTGGACAGAAGCTGTGCTTCTATCACTCACGTTTTGGACAGAAGGCAACCGAGTGTCAACAACCCTGCGCGTGGAGGCCGGGAAACCCCACATCAAACTAGCAGTGCGACTTGCCAGTTGTAAAATCTTATCGAAATTTGATTTAATCAGAGGATATCACCAAGTGTCGATCGATCCCAAAGACATACCCAAGACTGCAATTGCCATGCCTTTTGGGCTCTGGGAATTTCTCAGAATGCCATTTGGCTTGCAAAAAGCAGGATAGACTTTCCAGAGGCTGATGGATGGGATATTGCAGGATTTTTCGTTGGTCTTCACATTCTTGGATGATATACTCATTGCCAGCTGATTCGCCGAGCAGCACACGAAGAATCTTGAAGAATTTTTTAAAAGATTGCAAACAAATTTGCCGGTGGTGCAATTAAAAGAATGCAAATTTGGCTCGTCTGAATTGGATTTTCTGGGTCATCGCATCTCGGCCAAGGAATGCTACCCCCCTTCCCCTCAAAAGTTGACGCCATTAAGGATTTCATGGATTATCTCAACCGAGTGCTTGCATTACTTGTAAGTTAATTTGCAAGTGTTGTTTTTGGCACAACATGAAACGCACAATCTCGCGTTGGTGCCGTGAATGTTTGCATTGCCAAACGTCCAAGACCCACCGCCACTACAGAGCTCCTGTGAAGAGCGTTCCTCTGCCACCTCGTCGTTTCACCCACGTCCACGTCGACCTCGTTGGCCTGATACCCATCTATTCAGGCTAGAGCTACCTGTTAACTGTCATTGATCGGACTACACGTTGGCCTGAGACGTTTCCCTTGATGGATATAACAGCTACCAGCTTCCTTGATGCTTTCATCCATGGCTGGGTTCCGTGTTTCGGCATACCCTTCGACATTACCTCAGATTGCGGCGCGCAATGAGGGACTTAGCTGTGCGTTGTGTTCAAGGTAATCATAGTGCATCCACGCTGCTACCGGACCCTCCGCGTTAGACAGACAGAGCTTGCTTCATCTCAACGTTCTTCCAAGTTTTTCTCAGTTTTATTACTACGTCATCATTATGACAAAATGACGGTAGCACAGCTGAAGAATGAGCTGGAGAAGAGGGGGGCCAAGAAAAGTGGAAAAAAACAAGATCTTGTTGACCGGTGAGTTTGCTGGCGGGCGATAATTGAGTAGCGTCTCTTATTCGCTATAGTACTAAGCAAGAACCACACCTTCGTTTTCTTCATTAATAAAGCATGAATCTTCACCAGTAGTGTCACAGAGGGAGTGCATTATTCCTATCATTCATTAACACTGGGATCTATTGGACTAATATGCAAAATTCTGTTCATTCATTTCTATTATCATAATAATCTTGCCCGGAAATCTGAATGCATATAGTTGTAATGATAAGCAGTGATGAACAACTGAAAAAATGTTATTTCACTTACAGATTGGAAGCTTATGATCAGAATATGAACTTTGGAAAACAAGTTCTGGTGGATAAAAATCCGTTTTCTATGGTAGTGTCCCCGCCTGAAACCTATAAGGACATCAATGTTGATAGCTCGGTGAGTGATGCTGCAAATGTGGGCTTTTTTATTTTATTTTTTTTCTCTCTTCTCTAACACAGATCCCGTTGGTTACCATGGATACTGTCAACAGCTATTTGGATCTCTTCGATCAAGCTATCAGTGAAAAGATACAGGTGCAGCATGGTTGTGTGCAAGCAGTTCCCATTCTTGGCATGCTCGCCAGACGGGTTAACCAATGATGGTGGAATTGTTGAAGCTAAGTGTCCATTTTGAATCAAGGACTCACTTGTGTCTTCAGAAATAGTGGTTTACCTCAAGGAGGTCGATGGCCAATTGAAGTTGAATGAAAATCACATCTACTACTACCAGGTTCAAGGAACTCTGCTGTGCATCGGGAGACGCCACTGCCATTTTATTGTATGGACTCACAAAGATTTGCGTGTTATTCTTGTTCCTAGAGAGGATGAATTCATTCAGTCTATGATATGCACTCTGAATCATTTTTACTTTGAATATTTTGAACCTCACCTTGTTGAGAAATTTGTTTATTTGAACACTGGATCTCTATATGTCAAGTAATTCTTCCTCTGTCGTAACACTCAGTGGAATCTTGTATACAGTATACTTGCAAACTTGATCTCTATATATGACATCCTCTTTTTCTATAATTTCTTCTACTCAGATGTTTTATTTCTGTTTGATTTCATGGCTGAGATTACTAGTATATTATATTAAAAGTCGATATGCTGCGACACCGGTTTTTTCTTTAGTTTCCCTAAAACTTGAATGCAATAGAGACCACATGCTATTCAGAAACAAAACAAGCAAATTTAAGCATAAGAATTATTCTGATGTTAAATTCGAAAGCTTTATTATGCTGTTTTTGGTACACTGCAAGGTCGAAAAATAGCAAGCATGAAACAAATTAAAACAATGTCAGATGACAATATTGTCTCAGTATGAAATAAGGGATGCGTAAGAATCTTGTAAGTTTTGGCTAAGCCAATCAACCTTTCAACATGGGTTCTCTTTGATGAAATGCGACGGTCACTCAACACAACGTCTCCCTGAATTCTGTTTTGCTTCTTGAAGAATGCTGGGATGTTCACAACAACATCACGGCTTGCAAACAGATCTTACACATTGAAGCCTTTGTCCGCCATAATGCTATCCCCCTTCTCAACATTGATGGTGCTTCTTTCAACAATTTGCCGATCATTGGTCGAGTCCCCCATAACAGTCAGACACATAAGTTGTTAAACCGCCTGGAGAAATTCCAATCAGACTTTTGGCAATGTTGCGATTTTTATAAATAGAGAATGTTGCTTGTTAAAGCGTACCCATGTAACAAATATGTTATACATTTCTGGCTTTTTGATCCGAAAGAGCAGGGCAATTTGTTTGTTTGTTTTGTAAGTCCTCAACTTCACAAAAGTAACTAAAAACTGATTGGCAGTGTCCAATTCAGGAGTGCCATACAAGAACTTCAGATTTGAAGCAGCTAGACCCAAGCTTTGAAGCACTGTCTTGAAGGCAAGACAGCTCTCCAAACCAGTGTACATGTACAGTTCTTCCTTATCATCTGGATATTGATCATCATAATCCTCCATCTTTATGCCACGTCTTCTGGAAGTGGGGAGAGGTTTGATGGGAGTCTGAGTATCCTGGGGAACTGTGGAGGGCTCAGCTTGTACACACACATCGTGTGATTTGCTCACATCATCAGCCTCAATAACAGCTTCACAACCCTCTAACACAAAAAGAAAATCAGGATTTTCTTAATTCCTCTCCATTTCTGCTTTCATTAAGTTCATCTTTGCAATCTCCCTGGCTGCTAATCGCTCTTTCCTCTCCTCTTTCTTGGCTGTTGCTGTTGGATTCTCTGCTTTCCTAGTAGACGTGAACAGTGATGGCACAGCTGATGCTCTCAAGATTTGACGGCTGGGTTTGAGATTTGGAATAAATAAATTCAATTGTCAACTGCTATTTTTGGGACAGGGTGCTAAACTGGATGAATGAATGGATGGATGAATGAATGAATGTAAATATAAAAAAAATATGGAAATAAAGGCCTAATTACTAGTAATGAATATCATTGATTTCAATATAATTGAATGAATATATTGGCGTTAAATAATTAGTTGAATAATTTTTTTTTAAATACCCGTGTGCTTCTTAGCAGGCTTATAGTCATCTGGTGTGAAATGCCTCTTGCAGACGACGCTGTTGTCGTTTGGCCACCAGAGCCTATGGTCCGCTGTCTCTCTTCTTATGGCGACAACCCAAGCACGACACATTCCTTTATCCTTTGGAAACTGATGCCCACTTCTTAGTGAGCACCCAGGCACGCTACTGCAATTATTTGGCATTGTGAAGTCGAAACACCTGCTGCGAAAATCGATGGCAATGGTGGACACGCTGAAGCGGAAGCTGACAGCTGGGATTGGTAGTAGAGCGCCGCCTGGTGGTGAAAAAGTTTACGCGCAAAGTCCCTCATTCACTTCCTTTTTGTGGTCTGCTATGGCAAACAACCTCAGGACACAATTCCAAAAGACGAAAAGGTATCACCTATAAACAAATGGCATGGTGGAGCGATACCACTGACAGCTGAAGGCTTAATTCTCTTTGTACTAGCCTGGTGGAGATCAATGGATTAAAGGGAGGGAGAACTGGTTAAAAATTGACTTTGAGTCGTTATTTGATGCACCAAAAATGATTCCTATGCCTGACCCACACAAGGAATATCATCGCTAACGATTTCGCGGGCGATATATTGTTAACTAGGCGTGACGTCAGCAGCTGTGATGAAACACCGAGTTCCCCATCTGTTACAATGGGCCTCGTCATATCAGCGTGTCCTGTGACTAAACCTTTGGATATTTTTTTATTTTCTTTTCGGAAATAGATAGAATAATCATTTTGCCACCAGTCAGGCGCGAAAAAAAAAATATTTTTCGCTATTTTTCTTATTTTAACAAGCGATTTTCTAGGACACCTACCATGTTTCTCATCCTGAAACAGTAAAAAGGTCAGCCAGAGTGCACCACGCATGCGCTTTCGTTTCGTAAACAACAAAGATGTCCTTTTATGGCGAAGATGCTCTGCTCTGATTGGCTGAAATCGATAGCTTCACGAGGGGAACGGAACCAATCAGCCATCAGCCAAACCAAGCCATCAGCTGACGTTTGCCTCCTATAAACATCACTTAAAATTTAGTTCCCCATCCCTTTAATGATTTGCCTTGGGTCCTACTGGGCCATCGCGTCGCACTCAAAGAGGATTTTCATTGTTCACCTGCTGAGATTGTGTATGGGGACACGCTTCTTTTATCAGGAAATTTTGTCTCTTCGGGATCAACTCCCGTGTTTCCCTCCAGACTGTTTCCAGCACCACCCACTTGCGCATCGGAACATGGCCATTTTACATAACTCCTCCCCTAGCAGTGCTTTTTGTCTCATCTTATATTTCTGTGAGTCGGCCCTCTACATCCAACTCTGCAGCGCCCCTATAAAGGTCCCTTCAAAGTGCTGGAGCCGGGCAATAAAACCTTTAAAGGAATGATTGGCGACATGCCCCAAACAATTGTGATTGATTGACTCAAGCCAACGCATTTCCCGAAGGACCACAGCCTCAGCACTGTCGTCACACACACTGGGCGCATCGCCTGTGCGCTATGGTTTTTAAACTTCAGTGTGCATCTCTATCCATCTTAATGATAGGTGATTATGTGCTCGTTTGGAGGGGGCAATGTAGCAGCGCATCTGGCACGCTGCCTCCTTATCACAAACTCACCCATATTGTAGGAGTGTGATCTCTGAGAATATCCGCTTAATCACAGTTCATGATTAAACCGTGGTGTTGTTCGCGGTGCTTGCTCAGGGCACTACAATATATAAACGCTCAGGTTTTCAAAGTGCTCTCTGCTTGCGTTGTGATAACTGTGTTTTCTTGAAGACAAAACACTATGTGACTATACATGTAATTTTAGCTGCATTTAATCATTTTACAACTTAATTAAACTACCTTTATATTTTAGTTTTGATTTATTTTCTATTTTCTATATTTTGATTTTCGATTTTTGATTTTTTTTCTTCGTTTCACCTTTTTTTTTAATATTGTATATTATTTATACGAATAAATTATCCTTATTACTCATTCGGTTCACTTAGTAGATGCCTATCGATAGATGTAGATGTGCAGTATTGGTGACATGTCTATGAATTTGTTATATCACTCATGCATATTCATTATTGAGTGACTTTTTTTGAGCCCTTTTAGCGCGCATGCTCACTGGAGGGAAATCCGAAACTGGAAGAGCAGACGATCTTTGTTGTTGCTCACAGTAAAATGGTATGTCCATATTATCATTGTAACGATGGCTTAGTTGTACAGGGCCTATCCATATGACCATGTATTTATATTAAGGTAGAATATCCCTTATCCAGTGAGATATTCAGTGACCACCTAGGATTTTAATTCCAACGGTTTATTTTGATTTTATATAAATATAATATTAAATATAGTCCCTAATACTAGTAATAGTAATAGTGGATCTAGCACAGATTCTCGGGCGAGGTGGAGACCCATTGGGCTCGCTGTAGTATGTCAGCTATAGTGGATCTAGATCCCGAAGCCGCCAAACTGTGAAAATACGGCTGGCTGAAGCATTAATTCGGTGGCTAACCGGCTAAGCCGACCTTTTTTCACGGTTCAAGTCGGCTCAGAGCAATCGTAATTTCTAAGGCTAGGCGAATAGTGAAATAACCCGAATAACAAATATTCGGGTGGTTACTTTTCACCAAATTCAAATACGAATAGTTGTGATTGTGAAAAAAAACCCTTTATTTTTTCTACAATCACAACTTTTTTTTATTAGAATCTTGTGTTAGTGCTCCATATTAATTTCACAAGCACATGTACCATTTCACACACTGTCACTGGTGAAATACAAGTATTTACCTAGATGTACCTCATCCCCCATTATAGCCTTTGCTGCCACGTTTTTGCCATTAAAACCAATGATCAACTCTTTGTGATATTTCATCATACTAATTTCATGCACTGGTATAGACCTAATGGGTCAGAGGGATTACAGTCATTACATAATCACCGGCAAGAAACAAATACTCGCTGGTATAAACAGCGTTATGAAATCGGGAGCATTGATAACCTGAATATGCTCCTGCACTGCCGCCTCGTGGTTTCTATTCAACCACATTCCATGTTGCAATCAACTTCCTCGCTATGCATGTCAGCAGTAACAAATGTGAACTTCTGACCTTTCTTCACTCTCGCCTGCTGATCAATTTCATCAAATGGCTCTAATCATAATAATTATTCATAATAATTAATCATAAAATAATTCATATCACTATGGCAACAGGATTATTGTTGAAAATCTTCCCTATATAAGTATATTATTGACTTGTTGTAAACTTAAAAGTTGTGAGATAAAAAAGGGGGTCATTATCGCACCAATCTGCATGCGTTGTCTCCGTTATCTTACCCATCCTTATGGTGTCAATAGCCTCTTGACGATCCGTGGATAATTATTGACTTTGTATGGAAATAGAACAAGTGGAAATTCCTCCTCATCTCAACATGTAGGAAACGAAAGACCACAGACTGAAGCAGATATATGCGTATGTGAGTGAGCAGCTTACGCGGAGAAGGGGGAGGGGATGGGATGCATGCAGTTTCAATGCTGCAGGTCACCCATAAGCCTTTAATTGAGCCGCCGCATTGTTTGCTGTGCGTTTAGCGGGAGGGGGGAGGGTAGATTTTAGTTCATGGAAATTGACACGATCTTTGTCTTTGAAGTCGAGAGTTATCTCTGTGGACTATTGAGATTGTTTTCACAGGTTTTGAAGACATGAAATGAATTAAAAGCTGAAAATGGTTTTTTCACTATTCGGGTTAATTATTCGGGTTAAAACACGAATAACAAAGCTTCGGCGGCACCCCACTATTCGTCGAATAACGAAAACGAATATTCGTCCTGCCTTAATAATTTCTCTCTCTTGAGTCCAGAAATCAGTAAAATTATCGATGTTAAAACATAAAACATATATACACTTCGCGTCAGAAGCAAGGCGACAGCATACGCCCTTCCAAAACCGTCAATTTTTGAGACATTGTTGAAATTCTAGCGTTAGAACATTATAACTCAATATCTAAATGTTCACCGTGAATCCCGTGATTGATGAAAAAGGGATATTCTGCCTTAACTTAGTCCTTGCTATCAGGCCCATTCTGTCCTGCACGTCATGATTACAAATGCTGAGCCTGCGTTTGCAATCTCTTTTAGTTTAAATTTCCTAATCAGTTTTTTGCTTCATGATTTTTTCCATTTCCAGCAATTTAAATGTAACAACCAGAAGCTGATTCAAATTCACCTTTGATTGAAACGCCAGATTAAAAGAAAAAAGAAAAAAAAAGATGCCGAAAGCTAAGGAAACTCTTCAGGTGGGTTAAATAAATTTAATTAAAATTAATTAACCTTGATTTTATTTCAGGGGAAAGGAGACAAGAAGCAGAAGCCAATCTCTTCGTTCTTCAAAGACAAGCCTTCCACCACAATCTCCGCCAGTAAGCTCTTCAGTGAGATCAAACCCAACCGCCCAACGGCTGCTCAGCAACGCTCGCCCCTCACAGAATCCACCAGCGACAATTCCTCCGACTCCTTCATCATTCCTGACACCCCCGATGTCCAGGAGAATAAACGCAAATTCTCTGGTCGCAGTTTTCTCAGTTCATCCACAAGTTTGAATCATGGAAAGGCGCTTGGCCCTTTGAAACAGAGGACTGTCCATAAGCCCGCTGTGCAGTTTGGCCGAGTGGCACCGCCAACAGTCAGGGTTGAAATTGAGAAGTGCTCCAACGAGGCCCTGCTGCACACCATGGGCGTCATGCCAAGCATGAATCATCGCAAACGCGCTCCCCCCACTGCCTCTACCGGGGTCTCGCCAAATCCGAAGCGTCTGTCGCACAAGAAAACGCCCAGTAAACTCGGGCTGAGAGCGCAGGTGATTGGCGCTAGGAGAAGTGCTAGTCGCAACCTAATGGACAGTCTGGAGGATGAGATGGACAGTCTTACTCCTCCCACTCCCACTCTCAAGTGGGGCATCAAAAGAGATGCTCCCAAAGTCCACGCTAAAATGGCTCCGAAGCAAACAAAATCTGAAGCCGAAGACGTTGGATATCTCGATTCACTTTTATGCGAAATGAAAAGTGCTCAGCCCACTGTGTCTAAGAAAACAGTGCCCGAAGAAACTCCTCTGGTAGTCATGGAACCAGAATTGGATGACAGCCAAGGGTCGATGAACGATGGTTTGGGTGACATAATTCAGGAACTCCGCCTCAAATATACCCCAAAGCCGAAGAAGGTGGGAGAAGCCAAGCATCCCAAACGCCCCACTGAATCCCCCTCAGAAGCGGCCGTCATCGTCGGCTCAAAGCCGTCTCCAGGGGCCAGCGTTAAATCAAACCCTCCAATCAAAACACCAGAAAAGGACGAGTTGTTCTCGCACAATGACAGCTGGATGATGGACGTCTCCACAATGGCGGCTGACTTCAGTAAATTCTCTCCTTTCAAAAGTCAAGTTCCTCGTCGCGAAGAACCGCTTCCTATCGATCAATACGGAAGACACAGAGTTACTGCTGTTTCTCTTCAAAGGTTTGCTTATTTTGCATCTTGAAAAACATCTGGCAGTGGTGATTTATAAACGATTAAAAGTCATATTAGCGTCATCTGCCATTCAACTATTTTATTTCAGTAATCGCTTGGAGTTGTCACTGGAATCTGTCAGTGATTCTTCAGAGCACACTGTTTGTTTAGAGGGCTCATGGTGAGAGGACATTCCTTTCATTTGTTTGGTAATTTAGATTAATTTTTTTTCTGCTCAGGATGGAGACACACGTTTCATCTGGATGCATCGTGCATCTTCTGGATCCGGTTAATCAAGGTGGATTCTCGCGGATTACTGAAACGCAGGGTTTAATTGTCGTTAATCCCGATCTTCTGATATCGGGAACATCCGTTGTGGCTGGACTCCACTGTATGAGACGGTGAGATTCGGTTAAAAAATTATTAAAAATAAAAGTAAAATTGTTTATTTTTTGTATTTTTTACAGTTCTGTTCTCAATGAGAAATTTAAGGTAAAATCAAATTTCATTTTTCAAAAGTAGAATTTCTCAACGTTTGTTTTGGTCGTTAGGGCTGTGACCCCATGAATATTCACATGCTGCAAGGAAGCATCATGCATGCCATATTCCAACAGGTAAGTTTTAGATTAATGTTAATTGATTAACAAATTGAATTTAACATTTTTTGATTTTTACAGATTCTGAGTCGAAAAGCTTACACTGAGAGTGAAATGGGAAAAATTTGCGATGAAATTCTGAGCCAGAATAATTTCCTGCATGACATGTTGGTTTGCAGACGTCGCAGGTTGGAATTAACTTCTTTTATCTCATCTCAGGTTTGGTCAGAATTTAACGGAAGAAAAATTGCGAGAGGAAGTGAGCCTCCTGCTTCCACACATCAGAGCATTTGTGGACAAACACGTCTGCAAGAGCAACCGACAAATGGGAATGAAAGGGTCAGTCGGTGCATTTATTTATCATCGGAGAAATTTGCTGAATTCTCGCAGAATTGTTGCCAAATACGGCGGATTTCATTAGTTGAGATTGAATTCTCATTGTTTCATACCTGGGTAATTATTTTAATTTCTAATTATTTGATTTGCTCAGACCAACAGATGACCTACTGCATATTGAGGACATTGCTGATATCGAAGAGAATGTCTGGTCTCCGAGGTGATCAACTGCGTTTAATTAATAAGGAAATTCTTTAATATATTTCTGTCCCAAAAATAAAATAAAATTAGATATGGCGTCAAAGGAAAAATTGATCTTACGTTAAATGTGCGAATTCGACCAAACAACAAAAGCGTTTGGGAAAATAAATGTGTTCCCCTTGAATTGAAAACCGGGAAAGCTTCGTTTTCTGTGGAACACAAAGGACAGGTAAGGAGATCAATTGGCAGCGGGCCAAATTGATTTATGTCTTTGAGTTCATAGGTGACGTTGTATTCAATGATGTCTGGAGATCGTAGGCAAGAGCCTCATTCTGGTATTCTGCTATACATAAAACATAGCGCTATGGAAACTGTATCCGCAAATCATATCAACAAAAAAGGTATTTTAGTTTATTTCTGGTTGTTTAAATTTTTGTTTCATGAATTTTACCGACAGGATTAATACAACTGAGGAACGAAATGGCACACTACATCATTGAGAGCAGAAAAAACGCACATTCCGCTCTCCCGAAGCCAATTAATAATGAACGATTTTGTAGCAAATGTCCTCAGTTGCTGAACTGCTCCTTGTACATGCAGTTAGTGGAAATAATTTCACTTTTTGTTTTTTAAACAGTCACTGCTGTCAATTCAGATGTGTGGAGTCGTTAACACTCCCTGATGATCACTTGATGAGTAAACTGGCCCCTGAAAGTCTCACTCATCTCACTCACTCTCAGCGGGAGTATTTCACTCACTGGTTTAATTTAGTACATTTGGAAGAAATTGCTGCTGAAAGAAGAAAGAAGAAACCTAGCGAGATATGGTGTCTCCCTGCTTATGAAAGGTCAGGGGTCAATTGGGCTATGGTTATTATCATATAAATTTATAATGTCATACAATATAATCTCGATATGTTGAAGTCCCATAACTCAATTGCTCGATATAACTCGAAGCCATCTTGAATCCCCGAGTCCCTCCCTATACCCGTACATCGACTTTTCTAACGATATGGATCATATGTCGAACTCCCATAACTCAAAAAGCTCTATAACTCGAGGTCATTTACCGTCCACATGGGTAACTTTCGATACCTTTATGTTGAAGCCTGTGATTTGATAAAGCTGTCTCAACTAATTACGTTCAATCAGCGTCATTCACACTTTTCTCGAAGTTGACAGCGAGGGGTTCTCGGAGTAACTCCTCAATCATATCCATGCTTACAATAGATGTCAAAACAGAGATGCAAAGCCTCATTCAATGTGTTCCTTTGTGGTCGGCATTGTTTAAAAACATGCAACGATTACGGAAATCTACAAAGCGTTTGTGATTTTTAAATCGGCAATATCAGAGAAAATATGAAAGGCACCCAAGACTTCAAAGGGGGTGGATACCAGGTATATTAGTGAGCGGAGGGCAGTGTTGGGTCATCATTTCGTCTCTGCACGTACACTCGTCATCGTGGCTACGAAGAGAAAACTCAACTCATTTTTTTTTCCATGCTTGATCCATGTTACTATATCTCAAAGGCTCTATAACTCAAAGTGATTTCGACAGTCCCTTGAAATTCAACATATTGAGATTATACTGTAAACATAATATTTTCAATTTTTAACGTGGCTTCCTTATCAATCAGTTGTTGATGGTGATTATTTCTATCTTGTTTCAGAGAACAGAAGCGCAGTTGTTTGAGTGGAGTGGTGCTCTGTGCCGATCGGTGTTCATCACTCAGCTATGAGTCTTTTGTGAGCGTCTTCACCAGGAAGCCCAACCACCCAAGGTACTCAAGCTAATGCACCAGATAAAAAACCTCTTTAATTCTCGCCTTACAAAACAGCGCCGTTTCACTGCATCACACGGGGGTCACCGTTAACGACAGCGTCGTAATTAGCACTGAGAACAAGCCGTACATCGCACTGTGTAATTACGCAACCATCACGGGTATTGACGCTTCTTTGGTTACCGTGGTTACAGATAGGTACGCTCTTGCTCTCTCAATGGTAGTATTGCATGATTATGATTTTTTTCTCTCTCTAATACTCAGGGATATGCGGAATTATAAGGATTTTCCTGAGACGATTTACCGCTTGGATAAAGTTGATTCCTACAACTCAGCAGCTCAAACGTTGACGTGTCTTTCTTCTCTCATGACTCCAACGCTTCACAGGTTTATTTATTGATGCTTCATTTTTTTTCATCTAGTTATGTGGTTTTTATTCTTAGCTATAAGTTGCGGTCGATCGTGATTGACAGAAAGCGACCTGAGTTTGATCTGACCATGTCGAGACGCATCGTTGAGAAAGGTGTTTGTCTTTTTATAATCCTTCATGAATTCTTTGCTGAGTATCCAGAGATATTTTTTTTTATCAAAGTTATGATTTTTCAATTTTTCTTTTATGCCCACAGTTAAAGACATTTTCACCACATTGAACAAACCACAGAAGACAGCTATTTTGAAGGTGAAATTTAGTGAAAAATCATATAAATTAAATCAAATTTTATTTACAGGTTCTGATGTGCAAGGATTATATTTTGATCAAGGGATATCCAGGCACAGGTTATTAACTCTAATTATCACCCAAAAAAAAAAAAAAAAATTATTGTAATTATTATTTTGTTGCTCCAGGAAAAACCTCCACGATCGTAGCTTTGGTCCGAGTGCTGGTCAGCCTTGGTCAATCCGTTCTACTGACCAGTTACACTCACTCAGCGGTCGACAACATTCTCCTCAAACTCAATAAGGTTTTTTAACTGAATCACTTTCAATTATTTCTGGGATATTTGTTTGCAGTACAATGTCCCTTACGTGAGACTTGGGCGGCCGGAACGCGTCCATCCTGTTATCCAGCAACGGTCAGCCGCTTCCTTGACCAAAGGCATGCGATCTGTCGAGGAAATATCTCAATTTTATGCTTCAATGGTGAGGAGTAAATTATTTTAAAATATTGTTTTTTATATGTTTTAGTTTAAAAAATTTTTTTTTTTTAAATGTTTGTTTCAATTTTTTGTTTTGTTGTTGTTTTTGTTGTGTACGAATAAAGCATTATTATTATTAAAATTAAACTCAATGCAATACAACTCACCTTCACCACTCTCTAAGCCTGTAGTTGCAACGACGTGCCTCGGAGCCAGTGCCAGCAATGCGGTTCTTTCAAAGAGGCGTTTTGACGTGTGCATAGTGGACGAGGCCTCGCAGGTGCTTCAGCCGGCCTGCTTTGGGCCGCTGCTTCTCTCTGAGAAGTTTGTCTTAGTTGGCGATCCGCTTCAACTGCCTCCTGTTGTGCAGAGTCAGCAGGCCAAGTACGCGCAACCCCTGTGTGTGCGCGCTTTTAATATTTCATCACAGAGATCTCGGCATGGCGGAATCCCTGTTCGCTCGGCTGGACGACACTGGCGCTACTTACGAGCTCAATTTGCAATACCGAATGAACAAGTGAGAATTTTTAGAATTCGTCTTTATTTTTTGGATCCTATTTTCTGGTTAGCTATCTCTAGTCAGCGTTACCCTTAAATTTTTGTCTATTATTAATTACTAATATTATTCTTTTGTTTTTGTTTTTGTTTTCAGAGAAATCATGCGATTAAGTAACCACCTCATCTACAATAACGCCCTCAAGTGTGGATCAGACAAAATTGCCGAATCTCGCCTCAAACTCGATCCTTCAACTCTGGTACTAAACGCAGTAATCTTTTTTTTATGCTTGTCATAATATTCATCTGAAATGCAGTCACAGTGTTCAGACTGGCAGCGGAAAGCGCTGAGCCCTGAAAAAGGCTACGAAGTCGTCTTTCTGGACACGGCAAGCCACCGACCACCACCAGAGGGCGTTACTAACACTTTTGAAGTTTCCGTTATATCTTCATTGGTGGAAATACTCTCAAAAGTAAAGAATTTCTTTATTTATCTACCCCCGTGTATTTATATTTTGTTCTTTGTAGAATTGTTTCTGTGAGGATGACATTGGCGTCATAGCTCCGTACCGACAGCAGGTTCAGCTGTTGTCTGATGCATTGCGAGAGAGAGCGTTGCATAACGTTGAGGTGAACACGGTTGACCAATTTCAGGGCAGAGATAAGGACGTCATTCTGCTGTCATTCGTGCGTGGCCAGGAAGCAGATGGTCCCGTGAGTCACGTTCTTATCAAAATGTGAATTTAATCATGCTGCGTGGCAAAGATTAGTTCGACAAGATGTCACTGGACTGTTATGTAACGGTGAAACCTGGAAGGGGCCAGTGCTCCGTCGGACTCAGTATTATGATTCTTGTTTCAGATGGAATGGAAACCATGTGACAAAAGTAAAAGCGTGAAAAGATTTCTCATGTGGTTTACCATAGCAACAATATGATAATGAAGGAAAATTTGAGGGTTTTGAGGTGAAACATGCATGATATACAAGTGAAATTATAGTAGCAATAATTATTGTGAGAAAATATAGAAATGTTGGCATCAATTTGTGAGGAATGTAATTAGTTTTCCCACTCTACATTAACTATGGATAGAGTAGATGTTGCGTTAATGAAGTTGTTTAAAGTGACATTAATCGTAACATTGAGTTATGCTCCATCTGAAACAAAAACGCTCAGTCTTCTAGATCCGGAGCATTGGCTATTTTTAGATTTCGTCCATGGAGCCAATGAGACCGAACCGTATCCTCGCATCTCAGTTGTTTGGATACGGGCGCAAAGATGTGACTGTTAATTCTTAAAAGTTTAAATCCTGAATTTGCATTCAGGTGAGTGAGATATTGAAAGACGAACGTCGGCTGAACGTAGCCATCACCAGACCCAAGCACAAACTCATCTTAGTCGGCAATAAAGATGCGATGCGCTCTTATTTGCCTTGTGATCAACTCATTAACATCCTCACTCACACTCAGGTCAGTGTTACTCCGTCAAATTTCAACTATTTGTTTCAATTTCTGAATTTTTGGGTTTTTTATTTTTTTATTTTCAGATCATTTCAATTCCAAAGGATGCTCTTCAGCCATTACATTTGAGGCGGGATTAAATGTGTTTATTCATTCCACGTATTTTTGCCAAATATTATTAAACTATTGGCCAGTAAAAAATGAGTTAATACCATGCAGCATTATTTTTTTGTTAGGAAATCTTTTTAGTTTCAACAGTGATTTTTCTGCATTTTAAAAGTTTATATCAGATTTTTCTTTATCATTTTTTAATATTATAAAATAAACCTTCTTAACAAAAACTCGTTTATATTGTATTATCTCAATTCAGTTGTTGCTTTTGTTCCGTCCAGGGAAAATTCTACGTTTCATTGAATTCACATCGGAGTTAAGGTATCTCATTAGTGAACAGCTCTTCATCCAATTAGTGCATCGATCACAGTCGTCACTTCCACAATATACATGTATACATATAGGTCGATGTTTGGAATGGAATCTCGATCTTCAGTGTCTGGCGTGGACAATCAGAGTGGAGACTGACTCAAAACGGTTTGCATTTCATTCATGAACGCTGTCAGCCATAGCATCATAACGTACTTACGCGTCCAAAGAAACTGCCGCATTTCATCCGTTGCGCGAGCACAACATATCATTTGTACTACGCACATCTTGTGGAATGCACTCCGTATTTGCCCGAGTAATTATATTGACGTTTTATTTTTGAAAAGAAATATACCCTTTGAGTTAAGATACGCGTCACTGATTAATATTTCGAAACCAATAGTAACCGCATATACAAATAATATATACGTCGCTCATTCTACATAAACAGACACCTATTTGGACCGATCAAACTAGTCTATACTAGTAGGCTAGCTATAGTACAGGGGCGTTCATAATTTAGGCTAATTGAGGCATTGACACGATTCCTGTGAAATAGCCCCAGGAAACATTTGCAAGATCTCCGCTGCATGAAACGTCGATAGCAGGTTGCATTCCCGCTAAGCGACTGTCGATGCCAGCCGCTGAACGTTATTCGAGAGAGACGTGTGCCGGACAGGTGACCTTGACCTGACCTGGCTCGCATCCAGAAATCGATGTTAGCGTCTCCCGGACCAGCCGAGTTCTGGAATGAGGGCGAGTTATGGTCAAGATTTACATATTGAGGAGAGGTCCGAGGCGAAGGTGGTTGACCGCTGCCATCAAAAGTGTATGCTTGCGAAATGTCGCTGACGTACTGTAGCGAGACGCCATGCTGAATTTGCTTGTCAATTTCGGTTTTGTAATAAGAAACACAAGAACTTATTAGGAACATACATATTTATTATGTTAATAATAATAATAATAATAATAATAATGTACAATAAAGTCATATAATACATGTATTATTATTTTTATATTGGATTTCATTTTGAAAGTTTACATTTTTCTTCTAATTTGGTACACAAAAAGTGGGGCTCAAAAAACGATTATTACACCCATAGAAAAAAAAATAATGATTATTTATTTTGGTGAAAAAAAGGAGATATCTAATGAAATAAATAAAATTACGGATGAATTCAAGATATAAAAATCATATCATCATGAAGCCATGCTTTGAGGAGATCAAATATTCCACAATTTCTACCAAACTTTTTGTTTTGTTCAAAGTGCAAGTGCTTGCTCACGACGGCACTAAATTTAAATACTCAAAAATTAATGAAGAGATTCTTATTTTATACTACGACATAAACAAAAATTGAAAAATATTGACTAGTCAGGGATTATCATGGATTTTGGTTTCACATGGCGTAGCCAGTAAAAAATAAAAGTAAAATAACATAATATTTGTGACTGCAGTAGTTTTGACAAAATAATGAGTCATGGTTATAAAAAAAAATTAATTATTCTCTCTGAAAAGTGTTTTGATTCAAAGTCTCAAGAAAAAAAAAAAAAAAAAAAAGAGCTTAAGTATTTTTTTTATGGTCAAAACATCTGGTGGCCAATTATTCTTAGCTAAAAAAAAAAAAATCTTGTCACAAGTCAAGAAAAAACTTTCTGTTTTGATGAAAAATGCACAGCATATATTGAGGAAAATGAGTATAACATTACACATATAAATTGAAAATAGGGGGAAAAAAAAATTAAAATTGTAAATAACGATTACTATAGATATTATGAATAAAAAATAAAACTGAGGTAATGTGGACATTTTGAGTCAAACTAGCCTCCCGGTCATCAGCATGACTCAAACCCTCTCACTCAACAGACGGAGATACACGTCTCCATTTTATGACCTGAACTCAAGAATTGAAAAAAAAAATAAAATAAATAAAAAGATATGCAAAATGAGCCACAGTTTGAACACAAGGAGCTAACTAAAGTCAAAAAAATGAAAACGAAAAAAAAAAAAAAAAAAACAAAACAAAGAAAACAAAGAAAAAGTATTTCAAGAGTAGTTTTCCATATACTCTATTTTTTTCAAGTAGAGAATAAGAGAAAGAAAACAATGAGAATCAGAACAGAATCATGATTGTGTGCCAGAAAAACAGCTTTTGATAGGAGGGAAAAAGAGAAGGAGTGCTCTCGAGTTTTACACTGAAAAAAAAAAACAAACAAAAAACATAACCATTGCTCTATTGATTAATTCCTACAATGCATCCTCAATTATACACTCACTACAACAAATTCTGAAACCTTTGCTGAAAAAATTCGAGAGGTTTTTGTATTTACAATACGAAAGAAAGAATTACATGCACGCCACACGGCTAAGAGACTAGATACACTGTCGATCTCCCATAAGACACGTCTAAGCGGTGGATTCCTTCAGATTGTCAAAGTAGTCCATGAGCTGCTCGTAGGTCATGCCCAGTGATTCGTAGTCAAATTCCAGCTCTGAGCCAGAGGCCACTGCTTCCTCCAGTTCAGCCAGCTTGCGTCTGCGTAGACTGTCGTCGGGGACAGAGGAGCAGGTGGAGGCGCGGGTAGAGGAGTGGAAGCCTATGCCTCCCGCTCGAGGAGGGGGTAGGGTGTAGTGGTGGATAGGGGGCAGGGTGCTGGGCCCTGCGTCCAGGGAGGAGGGCGCCAGGGGCTGCGTCTCCTCCTCCTGCTGGGGGTTGGCGTTCTCATCCATCAAAGGATTGGCCGTGATGCGGATGCTGCACTCGCTCCCTTTGTAAGTGGAGACCGTGCTGTTGCGCTGGCTCTGGCGGCTGGCGGCTGAGCTGCGCTGGCTGACCGGCAGCTGCAGGCTGTGGTTGCCATTGAAGTCAGCGTCTGGCATGAGGGCCTGCTGGCATGTGGTGCTGATGGCATTGCGCTCGAGGGTGGCCCTTCCGATCCACACCCAGTCCGGCGCCTGAGACACGTGCTCGCGACCTTTAAGGGGCTGCCGCTTGTGACGATAGCGAACCACAAATATGACGCAGTTCACCATGAGTACCACGATAGCCAAGCAGAAGACCCCCAGCAGGTTGTACATGCCGATCTCCAAGGCCGTCATTGATTGTGCTTCCACGATCGGTTGTTGCTGAGCCTCCTTGTAGGGCGTCTCCAGAACCTCCTCCTCATGCATGGGCATGTGTTCCCGCGGGGCTTTCCCCGGCTTCCCGCCCGCTCCCTCTACGCTCACATGCAGCACGCCTTTGCCTGATTGCACGTTCTGCGACCGATACATGTCGCTGGGGCCTCCGTAGCTCAGGTGGCTGGCATCATTCTGCAGATCCGGCGTTCCGCTCTCCTCGAAATCCACGTCAATGTACACGTAACTGACGGCCAGCGGTCTGGACTTCTTCCGTTGGCATGCGTCTCCCAGTTCGAGAGACAGCTTCATCAGCTCCCCTTTGCCAGGACCGAGAGCAATGACGCGTGGCGTGTCCTTGGAGAGCATGGGCCCAAAGCCAACGATGTGGTTGTTCAGGGTGTCCGAATCCAAGTAGTAATCACTGGCAGGGACGCTGTGCAGAGCCATGCGAGTGCCGTCATCGAACTTCACAGAAACGTCCAGTATCGCCTCCTGCATGCGATCAAAATCAGCAAATCCTTTCATAAAGCAGCTCCGGTCTCACCTGGTATTTCTCCAGCAGCTGGCTCTGGGTATGAACGCGAGCAGTCAGCGTCCCTGGGAGGTCGGGCTGAGGTCGCAGCTCCAAGCTGACCCCTGACACGACATTGACCTCCAGCCGCTCAATATCGACCTTATCATTAGCGACCTTGACCTCAGTGGCTCCAATGACCCTTCCTTGCTGGTTGAGCACCTGGAGATATAGAACATAAAACAACCAACAAAACAGCTTTAGCGTTCAACCTGGATCTCAGTGCGTCCTGATTGAAGTCCTTCGATGACCCTCCCTTCCAACGAAGCGATACTCGTGTCAGCGATACGCAGTCGATCTTGCACCAGGTCAGTGACCCTGAGCAGAGCTTTCCGGTGAACGAAGAACTGGCTGCGCACGCCGTCAGGAACAGAGAAGCGGGCGTAGATGTCGACCAGCGACTGCTGGAAGCGCAGGCTGCATGTCACGGAGAAGTCTTCCTGCCTCATCCCGTCTTCCCTCAACAACTGCTCCGGCTGCGGAAGGATGCCGTAATCGACTCCCCTCGTGAACCTGGAGGAGGAGGGCGACGACCCTTTCCCTGGGGATGAACTTGGTGGCGCTGGGGAGCTGCAACACCAGAGTTACTCTTTGGTGAGCGTGCATTCGCGGGTGTCCTTACGTGCGCTGGTGCTTGGGAGTTTTCCATCCTTTGATCTGGCTGAGTTTGCTGTCGGAGAGGTCAATGACCAGCGGCAACTCAGGAACCCAGACGCGGAAGAAGAGGAACTTGGTGTGTCTGCCGTACTTGGCGATGACGCTCACACTGGGCGAACCCTTCGTCTCTGAGCCATCCACGTACACAAGGTTACACGACTGCACCACCTGAATTACAAAGCATCCACACAATCACATATTGTTACCCCTGTCTCCTGCCTACTACAGGGACTGAATCGCGATGCCAATTAGACGGTGTGTCCTACCCACCCCGGGCACGTGACAATATCAACATTTCACGAATGGACCGCCAGGTATTGCAGAAGCTAAACTGCCATTAACACTGAAGCCTGCACAGCGCATTCATGAAGACATTGAGTGATTGAAGTCCGCCTTATACGGCCATTATGAGAGCCTGTCTCGTGTCACTGGAGACGCCTGCAGACAAGAGGACCGGGGGGCGGGGGGTACACACAGGGGCCATCGAGAGAGAGAGAACCTCATTTGGCGACGCTTTTGATGATGTCGCGCAGCCCCAAATGAGCTGGTTAATTTATGGCCGGTGCACGGTGAATGATTCAAGGTATTGCATAAGAGGGCAAGCATCTTGCGGGCGAGAGACGACCACCGTTCTGGCTTATTCATGAGAATTATGCTGCATCACCAACCAACAGCAGTGCGCGCTTCTTCCTAAGAAGCGACATCGATCGCAGAGGTGAAGAGTTCAAGAGAGGTCATTGGCGGCAGCGACTGCCGATAGCAGACACGCTCAAGTGTCTTCTTGTTATATTGGGTCACAGCAGCAGCAGCAGCAGTTGCACTGAGCAAACCCCACGCAAATCAGCAGAAAGATCTCGCGAAAAAGCTCCGTGAGGATTTCAAGTAAAGATGAAACACGGAGATTATGAAATCGGGCGAAAGTGGATCAAGGTCGCTTTTTAGTCGAGACGACTACATTGTACAGACGACGTCAGTGGCCGCTGGTGCTTTATGCGCGGAGGCAATTTCCGGGAGGCGAGGGGCACTGAAAGGGAGCCGATTGAGGAGGGTGCTGGGGAAGTCGACGCCCATCGAATGAGCAACATCAGCAAACATGAGGCGTGTGCATTAATTAACTGGACAAAGCGTGGGTTATGGCCGGACGGAGTGCAGCGAATACGCGATGCTGTGGCTGCAGCCAACGAAAGCACTGGCGCACAGTCCAGTCAATGGGCCCTGGCTAAAAAGGGGCGGAGTTTACATGGACGGCGACATTTCGTCAAGATATAGCCTTTTCACACCCGAGTACTAAAGACAGAACTGCATGGAGATGAGAACACACGAGCGAGAAATGCCATGAAGAAGAGGTTTTACAGTCAGCAGAAATCTTATAAACACGCGAGTTGACTGTTAGAGAGAGAAGCGCCTGGTTTCCTCCTATTTTTTTTTTTTTTGCCTCGGGGATATTAGCCACACAAACAATTACACGGGCAGAGTATTGACTCAAGATGGGAAGGCGATGCGGTCCGGTGCTGCAAGGCGGAAGTTGAGGGCGGTGCATGCACTCGATCTGAACCGATTCTGCGATGATAAACAGAATATAACGTTATCGACCTGCAGAACCCTTTATGGAACGAAAGCCTCAGGTGCAAGTGGCAGTAATAACGGTATGCTCCCTCCGCTTCAGACGACGAAATGAATGATCCCTTTCCATTTTGACTCAATCGGCCGAATCGCATCGATGTCAATGCATTAGGAGAGGAGATTAGAGCGATGGACCAAGACCCTCCAAGTAAAAACACCCCAGTTCCAGAATATCTATATATATATATATATTATTATATAATTATAATTATAGTTGGAATGTAGGTGAATAATGAAACGATAACACGTACCTTGAGAACATCTTCGTCGCCAGAGTGACACGTGGTCTGTGAGGTGATGTCGCCGATCTTGCCCGCTTGACTGATGGAATAGACGCGCATCGGTAGATTCTGGATCTTGCCCGTCAAAACGGCCGAGTTCACCAACTCCGTCGACTGTGAATAAAATAATAAAAACATCAGAAAAATCAATAAGAAAACGTGAATTGAAACGGATCACAATCCATTGCGGATTTCAAATGTTTGTTTTTCTCAGATGTCATGTAATTGTCATTTTGCCGTACGCCAGAGTGGGCTATTAATAGCAGCAATTGCGCATCATTAACAATGGGCCCGAGGGTACACATCAGTCAGTATAGCCTCCCCCCCCTCCGTCCATCGGAATAGGATCGCCCTTGGACGTTTCCCAGAAGCCAGTGCTCATGAATGTCGAAACAACAAAGCAGTAATGCAGATCGCCATGTAGCCATGAGTCATGCACTGACCACTGCCCTGGGGATCGAAGGAAGGAGTGGTCATTTCGACCACAGGAATGTTCACGAGGTAAAAATAAAAAGATAAAAGCGACCAATTTGAGCACGCCACCCCATCACGATTCGAGAGAGAGAGACTTTTCTAAGTCACGGCGCGATGCATAAATCAACGATCAGTTTGACGTAATGCGAGGCAGCGGGTGAATTAGAATGAACAGGTCGCCGCTAATGGCTCATACATCCTCAGGATGCTTCAGTCTTGAGACCTATACGCCTACAAGACACAATGACAGCACTCTTCTCTTTTTTTTTCCGGAGAGCAGGCGGTTGCCATGCCAACGAGGAAGGGGGTCAATCGACTCCACGCAAATTCAGCACCCGCGTGAATCTGACGGCGATGCAGGATTGCAATCGGATTCCGAGCGGTGCTGAGCGGAAGGGGGTCGGGGAGGGATGCCACATAATTGCTGCCACGGGCATTCCCCCCTCCCCCCCACCCCCTCACACACAAACGTGAATTCCACGCAAATAAGATTTCGCGAAAATGCATTTTGCATCGGCGAGAACACACGATGGAGAGTGGTGATTTTTTTTTTTTCGGTTTTGTTTTCGTCCGAGAGGAGGAGCAAGAGGAGTTGGTGGAGGCGTTTTGCTCGGAGGCAGATGATATATTCTTTGAGCATTGTAAACGTTCGTTATGGATTTGCAAGAAGACCCGGTTTTGGAGTTTCCCTCTGTCAACACAGCACGGAGCAAAGATCCACGAAGGAGACGACCCGAAATCCGGCTGCATCCATTTGGGAATGACATCAACCTAGGATTCATAGGAAGGAATTTCCAGGAAACACTCTGTCAGGACTTTGTATCTGCTTGGAGGTGTTGCTTACCGTATATTCGGGTTTCGCATAAACAGAGTTCAACAGATGTCTGTGCAATAACGCGAGTCAATGAGCCGAATGTTGAAAGCAGATCCCGAACGGAGCTATAAATAGAACTCAACGGGAGGGAAGAAACCTATAGCGAAGGTGACGTAATAAGGAACAGAGGAGCAAGTCAATACTGCTGGTCTATCTGGGATGAATGAGTGCAATGCAAGGCAATAGCCTCTCTTCTTCGGCTGATTTTTCTTGAGGAGTTGAGAGGAGAATTAGCAAACATAAGAACAGATGCTAACTAGTACACGACGACCCAGCTGAGAATGTTTACGACTCTCGGCTCCGTGGTACAAAGGACTTGTGAGCAATGCGCTTGTGAAGTATTGCTGCACAGAAGGCAAGGAGTTGCACCTGAGCTGATCAAAGAATTGTTCCTTTTTTTTCTTTTCTTCGCAAATGATGACGGATGGGAATGATGCATTACGCATTACGCATGATCACACGGACACAGAGGAATCTGGCTTAACTCGGTGTAATAACGGGAATTCCCAGACGGCAATGTATCGATTGCACTGCTAAGGTTCCAGAATTAAAATCAATTATTCTAGACAACCGGAAGAAAATAACCCAAAGTTCTATAGAAACACCTTGCATAGAATCCGCCTCCAAACCCAAGTGCTACCACCATACGCTGCTCATATTGCGTAAGAGATCCGATAAACACGGGTGACATTCGCGTCTCAAAGACATCCACAGGAATGTCCGCATTGCGTGCAGCAAAAGCTGCAAGACATATGTCACCGAAAACCAATGCAGACGGCACGCAGACACAAAGCCGCCTCGCACCAAATCGTAATTTTACCCTGGAAAGCAAGAGCAGCTCGCACAGGACACACATGTATACGGCATACATCATGAATAATCCACTGCGACAGATGCGCAGATTGAAGTTCATAGAAGTTGGGATCCGCGAGGACTGTAACTTCTGCTTACGCCGAGTATGCTGCTTAATGGGGGTACGGTCGCCATGGATGCTGCTTAATGGGGGTACGGTCGCAAAGGGATCGGAGCTCACCTTGATGACTGGGACGATGGTGTATGTATTGTCCCGCTGGATCTCGACGCGAGCCACGACTTTGTTCTCCACGGATCCGTATGTTTCACCCAGCCCCCCGCTCATCATTTCGTACTCTAGGATCAGAGTGAGTCGACCACGATCTTCTCCCGACGCTTGTTCGTCGACTTCGAATATCCAACTGAAGATGTCCTGCACTCTGTAAGCAAATCATGATTACGTCATTTGTATTGCGGTGTGTTTCATCCACGATGGGCTTTATAAAACATTGAATTAAATGCAATGTTATCCGCCTCCCTAGACGGAGTAATTGATTGCGTGTAAGGAAGCCGCGGTTCGCTTAATTCATGAGCAATGCATTGCAAAGGAAATGGTGAATTTTACACGAGAAACAAGGAAACTGCTGCAGTGCATATTGCGAAAACGAGGAATTCGAAGCATCTGTCAACAAGCTCTGCCGACTTGTGAAATCACAAGCGGGGTCTGTGTTATTGTCTATGGCAAAATGAACATGCGTACAACATAGAAATGAAGAATATGCAGTGCAATAGCATATGCTAAGCACGCGATACGGACCACAGCGGATTATACGCTGATCTCACAGCTAAATTACACATCAATCTTTTAGGGCTATCCATTTTGACCATTATTCGTAAAGCGCTAATTAAACACGCCTCGCAGCGAAATAATTCATGCCAGCAACGTTACAATGCTCGTTGGGGAGAAAGACCACCCAGGCAGGCAGCAGGTATATACCCTCAGGTTGCCATGGTAACATGCATCCCTTGGTCAAGACACAATGCTATAGCAACAGGGTTATTTGCATCCCTTGGTCAAGACACAATGCTATAGCAACAGGGTTATTTAAATGTCGACACAGGGTGGCCCATTAGAAAGCGATGCGCAGCGCATTTTAAATTATGATGCATTATTTATCGCTACTGCAGGGATGGAGGCAAAAGGAGTGGCAACTGACCGGTCCATCTTGCTGTAACTATTGGGATGCTTGACCGCTGCCGTGACCATGGCTCCATGCTGCTTGTGGTTCAAGTCCAGTCGGACTCGCCACTCGTCTGGGTTGTTTGGCTCCACGCCAACCACGTGCAATCCATGGCGAGCACGCACTCTGTACGAGGAGCATTCGGGTTTATTAAATCAGAGCTCAAAATGCAACAAGGCGTACTCACTTTGTTACAAAGATCTTCAGGTCGGATTCCGCCTGTAGTTTAACAGGCACTTTGAATTTCGACCCAGGGTAGAAGCTTTTCTGCGGAATATAGATGAGGATGTGTTGGTCTTCCTTCAGCTCCTGGTACGTCAGTTGACCGTGGGTCAGCGTCACCGTGGACACGAAGCTCCGCCTCCAGACGATCTGGTCAGCGGTCTGCATGTCGTCGGAGGGCGGTGCGCTGGAACATTGGGTCTTTTCGTCGACGCTGTGGGCCGAGTAGTGCACATCAGCGCTCTGGGTGGTGCCTGGGAGCCACCACTCGGGAGGCAGAGTCAGCTCAGTCACGCATACGTTGTCTCTGCTGTTGAGCACGCAGACAGAGGTGAGCTCCCTGCCTTCCCTGGTCACGTGCATCTGCATGCAGAACAGCGTATCCGAGTGAGATTCATCCTGGTGCGGAGTCAGGTGGCTGGCGTGGAACAGGACCTGCAGAAGCGGCCGCTCCGTCGTGACGGTCCGCGTGACCAGGTGTGCGCTCAGATCCAGGTCCCGTAGGATCATGTTGCTGGAGGCATCGGTCTGGTTGCTGACGCTGGCTTGCAGCAAGTCGGGCGACAGCGGCTGAGAAGCAGAGAACGGTCCGTACTTGGCGCGGACTGACGCTCCGCCCTGGAAGGGGTGGGTGACGACCAGGTGCTCTTCCTCTGTGTCCAGAGAGAAGGCGTCCTTGCCTGGTTGGTCATAAAGCGGCTTCAGGAAGAAACCAGCATTGTCCGTGTCTACCGTGACTGCGAGGCGGTTGCTGTTGCCACAATGGCACACTGCAAGAGGAGAATTATTAATCCCATGATGCAACAGCATGGCATGCATATTATATATTGGAATAGCTCAACCATCCATGCATCATCATGGCGAATCGGTTGCACCAAAATGTCTCAACGACTAATGCCTTGATCTGCGATATCATGATTCTTGAGGCATTTTGCGGTGGACCTTTTGATCCCTATTCCACTGACTCGTACATTAACAAGGCGATTCCAGATTCCAGAAGGAGGAAAAACATCAAGGCTTAAATGACAGAACAGACTCCAGGCTTCTGGCTATTGGGGCATTATGCTGGATCTGATGCCAAAAGGTTTCATCCATCCTCATAGATCTAAGTAACACCCCCCACCCCCCTCTAGATTCCCTTCCTCAGAGGTTGTTGCCAAGGTGTTGCTTATCGCAGCCGCCAGCAGAGCAGCGCAGGCCGACTGCAACCGAGCAAACAGTGCTCAAAGAGAAGAGGCTATACATTGAATGTTATGAGGTCACAAATCAGGATTATGCCATATGCAATTGGTAAAAACGCGACGTATTATAGAAATAGAAATGCGGTCGTAAAGAGTAGAATGGTAGCGACGCAGCTATGAGGTTAGGCAGCGGACGAAGGCCAATTGTGATATTGGGGTGGTTTCGGGCAACGACTCAGAGATTGGCAACCCCACTTAGTGTTGATGTGTAGACAGTTCAGCATTTCGTTTAGTAATAATGCATTAGTCCCTTCTACCTTCAATCAACATTCCATGATAGCAATAACATTCCCACTTCTGGCTATACAATGTATCTTGAATACCATGAATAGACCTTAACAACATTGTAATTTGTAAGCATAGCATAGCATACATTTTATAGCATATTGCAGCACACCGTTTCTCTATTCAGTGCTTTATCCTGGGTAATGGGCCGTTGGAGACATTACACCAAGAAGCAGCTATATCCCCTACAAAAAAAGCATTTTCCCTGCCACACACCCATAATACTGTTAGAATCGAGTGTCGTGTGATCTTCTGTGTGATCCATCAATGACAAGTTTCCATTGTTGGCAACTGAAGTCTTTCTGCTTCTCACAATTCATAAAGGTGCCCCAGGGAAGAATCATTTAGACATAACGATCAACCCAGCACTGGCTTTGATGTTGCCGAGTGATCAGTGTATGGCACGTTGTCCACCCCCCCCCCCTCCCCCTAGCATGTTCATTCATACAACCTCATAAAATGCTGTGCTTCATGCTGTTGTATTACTTCTGCTCATTGCTGAGATATTGGATGTTCCTTGTACTTCCACTGTTGGTTAATATGTACAAGGGTAAATATTTAATTCATTAATTTCACTAATTTAATTAATTAGGATTAGTCCCGAGTTTATGAACACATGATAGATATATAAGGAAATCATTACACTAATTACCATATTTTTTGAAACAGATATGGAATACTCCAATGGAGACAAAGTTACCAATATATATATTATAGGTCTGCTTAGTCTGCTACAAGTACAGCAGTCTTCCAGAGTAAACAGAAAACGAATTAGCTTTGATGACAGAGCAGCATGAGAAGGTGCTAACACGTTCTTTGGTTGGAGAACTAGAGGAGAGCCTTGGGAAAGCGATGACCTCACTCAAAAGGTGAACTCACTTCTGCAATAGGACATGACTTCCTAATAGAGTTCAAATGGGTGCAAAGTGGAATTTTAGCGATGGATATAAATGCAGTCTACAATGTTTTGCAGAGCCTGGGTCTCTTTGGCTGTTGAGATTACCATACATAAATTACATAATACATGTATATATTGCAAGGGCCCTTTGCCTGAATCACTTGAATGTCAATGACAGTTTATACAGCTCATCTGAGCGATTATATCAAATTCTGAGTTGAAAATTGGAAATATGGAGACGAAGGTCACCAAAGTCTGCCAATGAGGTCTCGGAAGGAGACGTTCCATGAATGTTATTTAATGTGGCTCTGTAACGATTAGTTTGCCCTCATGAGAATGGTGTGGTCTGCATTGTGCACTAATTAGGTTTGCTTGTGCAGTCAATTAGTTAGCAGTATGTACACAGCTGCCTGGCTGTACAGACTGACAGCAAGGGTGACTAAGCTCTTGAATATTATGTACCTTGTATTTATATAAAATTTCTTACAATTTTATTGACCTTTATATCTGCACTTCATAATTCTATCAACGAATAAATATGTTGGCTGCTCATCATTATGTTAATGGGCGTCACATTTCTTCCACCTGTCTTCAAATCAAACTAATGATGAAAATGAGTCTAGGCCATGTGGACTAGTCCGAGTTTGAGTCTAGTCCTAAAACTCCTAATGCTAGGGCTGGGTCCTCACTCCTCAAACCTGAGAGGCATCAGACCCTCCTCAGTACGCATGATATATGGAGATGTCCCATCGAAGACAGAACAAATACTCTTTGATTGTCATGATTTATGATTTATGATTCATGAATCATGAAACTGATTACGGAGATACTCAGATTCCGACTCTCAGACGCCACTCTCGTCACTCTGAGAGTCAATGAACAGGCTGCATGAGTGCCTATAATTACCTGCCAAACCTTGTTTAAGTTGTTACCTTGTTACGAGTACCTTACTAGTTACCACCTATATTATTATTATAATTTGACTATATAAATTCTATTATTTGAAATAACATTATTTATATAGTAAAATAATAATAATATAACGATAAATAATGTATTCATCATTTTAAATGATTTTTAAGCCCATCTGACATTATGAATTCCATAGAGTACGAGTGATTACATAATAAAATGAGGCTACATACTCAAAGAGAGAGGGTAGCCTGAGTAGGATGTAAAGTTAGGGAGGAATTTGCAGGATCCGTCTCCCACATTTTGACATTGGACAGGGACTCGATCCGGACGAAGGGAAACAATTTTTTTTTTTTGGAGAGAAAACTCTGTTTAACTCACCACTAGCGCTGAATATCGCACAGATCGCGACGTAAATCCAACAGCACCGCATCATTAGGGGTTTTAATCCGGGTTCTACATGTCTAACGAATGATCACACGACGAATTTGTTATCCCGAACATAAATCCACGCTGAAAATTCTTCTCCTGTCAAATCATCAAAACAGAGATCGTACCGGATCTGCTTTTGTAGAAAATACTACGCGCAGACACTCTCCATGATATCTGCTGCTGTTGATATAAATAAACAACAATATATTTTGACAACGTCATATAACTAAAATAAAGTCATTGTGCATCTCAGATTAAGTATAATATTACCTGTTTTCAATAATTCCGAAGTTTATTCATGAACTATTTTGTTTGTCAATTTATTCCAAGATCAAGGAAGGTAGGATTCAACAGCCTCTGATTGAGTATGTTATCATTATTTCGCACGAATACGAATCGATGTCTTCGTTTTATGAAATTAAAATGACTATTCTTTGTTCTGTAGTAAACAGTAGCATAGTTAACAAACACCAAACTCCAATTTGATAAAAATGAGGTAACGATAGCAATCACAACGCTCAAAATGTGCGTTATGATAATATCTACGAGCAATAAAATGCGTTATGATCTCTGATAGCATTTTGCTATCATAACGCATGTGTGTGTCCGAGTGTTCTCCGATTTCAATTGTATCCAGCGCATCGGGATACTAGTATGCTCTTTCCGCGGACAGAATAATCGACCGTTACGTGGCGTAACGCGTATGGCGTAGACGTCGTTGTGAAACGATTCGATGTCTGGGCGCAGACAAGTCGATTGCTGCAAACGTGACTCGATCACTTGCACATCGGATTTGGACGGTTTATAGGTGTGAAGAATGAACTGCGATTTTACTGAAAACGTAATCTGAATAAATTTGTGCGTTCTGTCCCGGCTACAACAATAATACCGGTAATATAGATATATATATATTTTGTTGATGTTGCAAAAGCGTAAATTCACAAAATATTGTGCTCTTAACGCTAACATTAATCATTGCAATCAGTTAAAATTTTGTAAATACAACAAACTTTAAAAATAGAGGTCAGTTGATGCTGTTTTAACCCATTGCGATGTCTCACACACAGTCAGAACATTGACATTCGTACCAACAATAAAATCGTTAATAACATCAGCCAACAGACCAGGGATTAACCACACAGAGTTATAGACTGCTATTTCTGGGTGTTTTTCTGCCTATGACATCACAGCTGCTTTGCCTTTGATCCAATAGTGCTTGAGTCCTTTAAGAGCGCGTTAAGCGTACATCGTTTATTTGTTTTCCGATGTGGATGGGCTCCAATCGCAGTCCCTCTCCCACTTATTGTTCTTTCGCATACACTTCCATACTTCACCATTAGTGCGAATGCTGCAGCTTTCGATCCCTCTGGCTTTGGCAGCCTCATTCAGTTGATGAACTTCTTGCTGGCGGCAGCATAGCTCGTTTGCTCGTCACGTGTACAACATGGACGACATCGCACTTTGGCCATGGCGTCTTCTGCAGTCTTCTTAAATCCCTCCACTTTTGCCATAAATGTCCTTGCTTCAAATGGTGTTGGAAAAGTTGCCTTCAAAGGTCTAAGGTGCTCGGTCGACTCCTTCTTCTCTTCATGTGTAATGGTTGTTGGGCAGAGATGCGCATGTTTGAGCAGAGCCCGTTCTGCGAATGATTAAAACGCACGAGAAGGAATTATGCTGGAACCTTCAGGTCACACGAACTCAGGCACATATTAATGACACAATTTGAAATGCACCCCGAAAATACGCCAATAGTTCGTCACTCGTCAACAGATTAACCGTTTTCAACTTTTTATGCGACGTCGAGCTGTCTTGTAATTGAAAGGCGCGAAATTTCACATTGTTCAATGCTACTATCCTCTGACGTTATGGCCGATGTTAATTCGCCTCGTCCGTATATTCAATAGTACAACTAGTTTCATAGGGGGCCTCAGAATATAGTTCCGCGATAAAACTAAAACACAGGTTGGGGAATTTTGTGAATGAAAATTGTAAGGTAAGCCAATCATCTCCAAAAAAATACTTCGAAAGGCCTCCACTCCCCCTGGCACACTACGGCGTATCCAAAGCAGATATGGCGGATACTAGTATCCTTCATTGCAAGAAATGTTGTGATTTGGATGCCATTTTAGGTTCATATTCGTAACTGTTTTAGCATCGACTAATCCTGTTTCACAGCCACTCTTATTGACCAATAGGTGCCGTCGTACCAATTGATTTAAAATGCATTAGTATTCGCCGTTGTCATTATAATACGAGAAAATGACCCCAAACTATGGACTCAAAATGGCGCCCAAATCCCCAGTTTGGGCTACTCTATAATAATGATGGATACTAGCGGCTACGGCATAGGGCTATTTTAGGGTTATTGCTGTACACGACAGTGCATCCATTTTTTTTTTTTATACCAGTGGCATATATCAAAGCTGCGATTCGAGTCCTTGTTTCACATTCTAGTACCATTCAATATGTAGGCCAGTAGCGCGGACTTTAGCCACTGCATTTCGATCATTGATAGGCCTAATCCACAGTTTGCGTTCAGTGATATCGCAATCGTTGGCATGGCGTACTGGAGGGAGGCGAGCACGGTGATTCTGGTCGCGAAAAGCGACAGTGCAGAGAGACTGAGTCATCTTCAGTTCGATTACGAAGTGCTCCTTCTGAAGAGGGGTTCCGCTCTGAAATTCCACTCTGAACAATACGTGTACCCTGGAGGGGTAGTGAGCACTGAAGATTTTGATCCGAAGTGGGCGGAGCTATTCACCAAGATCAGTCAGTGTTCAATTGAGGATGTATCAGTTGCCCTTAGCAACGAATCCAAGTTCCCGCCAATTCTACGCGAAGACCCTGAAAGTACCATTCCACGGAACATAGCTTTGCGGATCACAGCCATTCGTGAAACATTCGAGGAAGCTGGAGTTGCTTTAGTCGTGAGCAAACCCAGATGCCCCTCTCAGCATAACACACACCAAGGGTTCTCAATGGAACGAACTCAGTTGGAAGCATGGAGGAAGAAAGTCATCGCCGATCCGGGCATGTTCATCAAGATGTGTGAACATTTCGATGTCCTGCCCGATGTGTGGTCCCTGGTGGAGTGGGTTAACTGGCTGACCCCCGTCATGAAACCGGTCAACAAACCCCCCAAGAAACCGATGCGTTTTGACACCATGTTTTTTCTGTGCTGCACGGAGCACAAACCGAACGTGTTCATTGATGGAGTGGAGAACACAGATTGCCAGGTGAGTCTCACCTTTAGTTAAGCTTCATTGCATCATCTCTCTTTCTCAGTGGTTCACGCCAGAGAGTTTGATCTGGAAGAGATCTCAAGGGGAGATCGTTTGCGGGGACCCCCAGGCCATTGAGAGTCTACGCATGTACAATTATTTGTCCCTGGGCGATTTATGGCAGTTCAGCGTTCGCAGAGCGATGAACTTCGCCGTGGAGAGATTTCTTGTGGTCATCATCTCTTGTGCGGATGGAATTATTACTGTTCACCCTCGTGAGTTCTTATACCGCGTGTATTATTATTATATTTCCATACAAATTTTACACACGATGCAATTCCACCTGAATTAAGTAACCGGACTTTCGCTTGACTTGACTTGATGACTAATTGTTCGCATTTGAGTGAGCTCACTGTTGGGTTCTTTCTACAATGAATTAGCCATGCGACTGTAGATCGAATTGGTTTTCAATCGTGTCAGTTATCACTATATTGATAATCATCTCAACAGCAATTGATTAGCATCTCATCGTAGAGTTTTACTGTCTCATTTTAACATTTCAGATGACGATTGCTACCCTCAACACCCGGACATCGAAGGCTTCCATGGCGTGCTCTCAACACCCAAGACGGTGGCAGAAACCCGAGCGTCATGTCGATACCTGAACCGCATAGAAAGGACACAAGAATCCACCAGCAACCGCCACATTTGCAACCTCCCTGAGCACAAAATGTGCGGGCATAAGCTTCCGGCTGACGTGACTATTGTTGTCAGTAACATCCAGAAATGTTTGTCTGCGAAACTGTGATGAAACTTAAACTCTTTAAAACATTGATGCTTTCTTGTTCCTCATATTTGGGTGTATGTCCGATGTCACGAGTCTTTTCAACTGTCTTTAGTTGTATATGATTATTTAACTCTGTCTGCCAATTGGTAATCGGTCTTGGGTGTGACCAAAGCATGAATATATAATGAACTCATAGAATTGATCAAACAGTGTGAAGCAATCAAGCAGATTACTCGACATTAGCCCACTGAGGCTAGAATCATAATGCCTTACCGTATTGACCTGAAGGATGTGTGGAAATAGACCGCAGAATTGTGTGGAAATACCTGTTCATTGTGCATGAGAATAACCGTGTAAAAAGAAAAAAAATGCGAGGCTGAGAAGTTTTAGCTTATGCAAGAAGGTATTTGTTCGTGACATGATCCGGCTAAATCACTCTGAAGTTGATGTTTTTGTCCAGATATAGTTGGCCTCGTGATTCTGGAGCTGACCAACCTCACTAGGTCTCGGGTGGTTGTTCGGACAATTCTATCTGAGCATGAACGTCTCCTGCTCATGATTTCTCCCCCATTGTATCTCTCTGACGAATGCATGTATAAAGCAAATTTAACAGCAATGATTAATAAAAGACATTGTGTAACACCCAGTTGGCCGCTCCGATTGGTGGTGTGGCCGACGTCTGCTTGTTAGGCAATGTAATAAAAGACGAAAGCATAGGTTTCAAAGGATTTATGCTCAATTCGGCCACGAGCGGTGGGGATTTTCTGGTCTTTATCAGGTGTTAATTAATAATTAAACGCATTTGTGATATCATACAGATGACGTCACACTGGCTTTGGATGTGAAGGTCAACACAAGTGTAAAATGAAATTTCAGGTCTTGGGGATATATGGGCTCATTGCACTGTAACACCATGTGACGTAATATTTACATACATAGAATGCTAAGATATGAGTTAATATTTAAGGCAATGTAACACTGACGAAACATAAATGTCTTCAATTTCTTCTTGAAGGACTGCGATGGCTGCGGCACTCGTAACTCTCTTGGAAGAGAATTCCATATCTCGGTTTCTTCACACACCATCGACCGTGCCCCGTACATATTTTTGAAGGATGTGTTTTCAGCATAAAAGCATCGTCGGACGATCTCAGTGACCTGAGTGGATGGTAATTAAGGCTCACAATTTAAAAAAATTTTCTATAGCTGACTATGCAAAGCATTGTGGATGTTGCACAACACTAAAACAGGTATTATACGTGATCACCTTTAGAAGTTCTTGTTAGAATTCGCGCGGCACTGTTTTGCGTCATCTGTAGCCGACATATTTGGCATTTTAGATGAGCAAAGAGGATACCATTATGATAATCGAGTCTGGAAATAACAGTGTCATGCAGGGCTAGTGCGCTTGCTTTTGTTGACAGATATTCACGTACTTTCTCGATCCTTCGAAGATGAAAGTAGACACTTTTCACCACATGGCCAACCTGATTCTGCATGGTTAGCTGGCTGTCAAAGAGAACACCAAGAGTTTTAGCCACTAACGTTCGTTTTATGTTGGTAGAACAGATATTGATTTGAGGGAGAGAGTTCTTCGGCTTGTTTCTTGACTCTTGAGGGATGTATGGCGTCATATATCCCCATCCTAAACCCTGGGATACAAAAAAAGTCATATCAATGCACCCACAATTCGAGTAAATGTTGAACAAATCAACGAATTCATTCCATTACAACTGTAATATTGAAAGTCTTGTAACAGACACTTGATAGGATGAAAATCATAACGCATAAACATAATAGTCATAATGCCATTCTCGGTCACTAGGGATTGGCCGAATATTGTCATTTATTTGTAAATAATCATCAACGGAGGGCGCATTATCGACCACACAAATTGGAGAAAATACTCAATTATTTTTTTTTTTGCATCTGTTTTTATTGTTAAATTGAGTGAGAATCAGTCAATTCAAACTTTTTGTGATAAGTTAATAACCACATAGCCCTGGACATTATTGATTTATCGTCATTTTCCCAGTCAAGACGGGGATCTCGATCCTTTTGAGTAGATTTGTTACCATGGTAACCTTTTTTTGGGGGGCGCTGACCGCCTTTCGACAAATAATCATGGTAAACACTTGGCATCAAACTCAGTTTTATACCAAATAGCAAACTTGGCATCAAACTCAATTTCAACCAATCAGAGAGCAGGATTATTTGAGCTGCGGAGCTATATTTCAGCTCAGTTCAGTTGATTAAAGTTGTATTAGCATTGAATCACTACTAGTAATCAGTAGTATGCCTGGGATATCAGCATAAACATAAAAGGAAAATGAATAACCAGTGAGCAACACCGACACACATAATAGAAAATAAAATGATTAGATAATAGATATAATAAAATGATTAAAATCTAATCTCGACAAGTATTTGGCCTGAGTTTGACACCAAGCTTCCCATTTGATATCAAACTGAATTTGATGCCAAGCTACTTCCAATAATCATGTGATCCAGACCGATTTGGCAGGAGAATTAGAACCACTAAATATTCCGCTCTTTTATACCATGAACATGATGTCAGGAATGTTTATTATATATTTGCGATAGAATGCTACATTAGGGTGTATATTTCGCCGAATTGGCGAAAGTGT
>KB311508.1:2842-17477 GCA_000328365.1 Capitella teleta | reverse complement strand
TGATTGATCCCAGGAAAGATCCAGCGCCAGCCGTTCCGGAACTGGACGTCAGCATCGCTCAAGTCTTGCACATTCGGCCAAACCGATTGCAAACGTTACAAGAAGCGACCAAGAACGACCCGGATCTCGGCATATTATCGGACCTCATCATTCGAGGTTGGCCATGCAGTATGCAAGACATACCGCTATCACTCCGAGAGTACTGGCCAATGCGTGATGAGCTTGGGATCATCGACGGCCTCGTTATCAAAGGTCAACGTGTAGTCATCCCCGCAACCCTTCGTGATGACACTCTCCAGCGACTCCACGACGCGCACCAAGGACTCACCTCAACCCTCCAGCGTGCTCGTCAGACCGTATACTGGCCCGGCATCCAAAGTGATATTACAGTGGCTATCGAATCATGCAAAGAATGCCAAACAAATGCCCGGACACAGCCAAGAATACCCGAGCGGCAGCTGCAGGCGTCCAGGCCAATGCAGATTGTTGCTGCCGACATCAAAGAGTGCAAAGGTCACAGCTTCTTGGTGGTCATTGACTTTTACTCAGGTTACATCATGGTCGATCGAGTGTCTTCACAAACAACTACTGCTGTCATTGCAGTACTCGAGAAAAACTTCCAGAAATTTGGGTTGGCTGAGAGTCTGCTAACCGACAACGGACCGTGTTTCTCTTCTGGAGCCTTTGCCGACTTCTGCAAGCTGATGGAGATGGAGCACATCACCAGCAGTCCGCACTACCATGAGAGTAACGGTCGGGTAGAGAGAGCCAACCGAACAGTGGGCCAGCTCATGGACAAATGCAAGAACGAAGCAGACTTCACTCTCGGTCTGATCGCCTATCATGACACGCCCATCACGGACACTCTACCAGGACCAGCTCAATTGATGTTCGGAAGAAGGATAAATTCCCGTCTCGGCCCACTACGTTCCCACTCTACCCTCAACACTGAGCAGAAGACCCTCCTCAGTGAGAAGAGAGCTGCCCATCTGAAGCAACCTACAAAGCGGACGTCACTTGCTACTGATCAACCAGTATGGGTGCAGCATCCTATCACCAGAAAATGGCACCAAGGGACAGTAATGCGTCCTGATGACTCTCCACGCTCCTGGTGGGTGAACGAAGACAACAGCGATCGATTAGTAAGACGTAATCAGCACGACATCCGCCCGCGACGAATGGCCGCGTCAGCAGCTGAGAGACCGTCTGCTCGTACCACCGTTTCCCCTGACGTGTCCAACGAGAATCTGTCGCCAGCCACCAGCCCTGACCTCAACAATCAGTCAGACGCGACCACACATTCTCCATCAAGCAGCCTCCCTGGTATCACTACAAGATCGGGACTCGTCCTTGGTTCATTATTGCGTGTAGCTTTTGATGAAAGGGACATGTACTATTTATTGTAATCATGCATCACTGTTTTGCCATTGCCTTCTATTCATCATTTGCTCATTGCATTCTATTTATAATTTCCTCTGTTAAGCAGTTCATTCGCATTCTGTATATAAGTCTACACTGCAATTAAATCGTTAGCATTTGAATTGAACCTCTTCTTCTTTCACAACTTGAACATTCATTACACTGACAAATTCGTTACAACGATCGATTTGCAGGAAACCAAACATGTCGTTGTAATGAGCTTTTACTGTAGACTTTTAAAAGTTGGGTCGCGCAGGAGCGCCCTTTAATAAAACCCTGTTGTAGTGGAAGCAGAAGATCATCAATAAAAGGGTACATGCAGATGGTTAAAAATACATCGCTCAAGAACTTTTGAAACAGTGCATAAAAGTGATATCGGACGTAGTTCTTAACATTTTGTTTGTCTCTTTTTTTGAAAACTGGAACAATGTAAGATTTTTTCCACTCATCGGGAGCAGTTTTACTTGAAATCAAAATGTTAAACAAAACTGTGAGAGAGGGCGAGAGCAGGTGAGCAAATTTTGTTAAAATAACAGGAGAAATGCCATTAAGTGCGCAGGCCTTGTTAGCATTGAGCTAAGTTAGAATTCTCGCTACCCCTTTCTGCAGTAAAAACCGGATCAGGAACAGAAGGTACATTTGCAGGAGGGATGTTTGGTGGGAGGTCAGAAGAAGTTGTGTTCAAAACGGAAACAAAATATTCGTTGAACATCTCGGCCTTTACAGCAGGGTCATCGCTCTCAGAGCTATCATTTCTCACAGCTAAAGGAATGGATTTAGAGGAGCTTTTTTTTCACAACTCCCCACAAAACCATTTGGAGATACCAGCACGAGCCTCATATTGAAAGGCCGGACAATTTATGATACAAATGATGTATTAAACAGCTCAGATTATTAGTTTGATGCATTTGAAGTACTAAAAACTCCTCTACGGATAAACACGATCGCACAATGTAATGGGCGATAATCGGGAACTCTATTTTGTTCTTTTTCGCTGTTTCGTCAGACCCAACGCTTAATTTGCCATTTTTGTTAACATCTCATGATCACGTCATGTGACTTTCTTCAATAACAATACCACGTGGTCGCACATGTGTATGTTTATCAACAATGAAATACGATCACAAGCACATTAAATCGTTGTCACCATCTGGAGTTTAATGGTAACTTTGAAGGTAACGATGAGAGAGAAGCCAATTCAGCGGTATTTTATTTGCCTAAAAAACAAAAAACAAAAACAAAAAACAACAAGAATCAATCAGAGATGTGACCAAGGAAAATTTTTAATTGAGCAATTGATTAACCTTGATCAAGAAAACATGAACGTAATCGCAGCAATATTAGTTCATGATGTTAATCTATAGTATATGCTTCAATTTATGATTTATAGCTGAATTGCGCAACCAATGAGCTAAATATGCATTTCTACTTGTCATGACTTTACATTATCATTTAATGTATGATGAAAACTATTGAAATCCAACAACTACAAGGATTATTAATACTATGGAGAGTATAGCCCATTGGCTGTACAGCATCTTCTAATATGCCATATGGGCTACCTCAATCTGCATGTTGACAGAAGGTGACATATTTATGGCCCTAACAGGAGTCAGTTGGGCTCAGCCCAGTATAATTGGTATATGCATTGAAATTATTATATTGCACGAAGCTAAAACAATTATCATTGCAGTATACCACCAGACAGTCAAAGAATGTTATATTTGGTCAAATGCATTGCAATAAAAGTTTAATGAATAAACAAATTCAAAATAATTATCAATTATGCAATTAATGTTTTAATTAACGCAATGAACTTGAACTTCAAGTAACTTCATTTAAAATCAGGATTTTGTTAGAGGTGTACGTGTAGTATATACTCTGCGAAATTCAAGACCACCACTTACATAACGATTGAGTTATCGTCATTTGAAAAAGTCCTAATTGCTATTATGCAAGATTACGCAAGAACGATGCATCTAGGAGCCATAATACTTCTAAGCTTTATTTTATATATTGATGCACTGAATCATTTGATGCCAGTTACAAGTCACTAGCATTATTAGTCAATGAGTTATTGGCGACCAAATGTTCAACTCAAAAAAATCACTGCGACCTTGACCTTTAACCTTTGACCTTCAAACTTTCAGTATTAATCCGAAATAACTTTTTTCATTTATAAGTGCAACTTACTAATTGACAGACATGACCTTTAACCTTTGACGTGTACTATCAACGTGTGAATTTTGCTGACTAACACTTTGCTCAGTTCCACGAAGCGGCTCATAAAAAAATCGTTCACGGACTTACAAAAAAAAAAAAAAAAAAAAAAAACACGTAAAGTAACATAAGGAAAATTTTTAATTTAAAAATTCCTTAAAAAACGGATTTCTTATTTGTAGCCGCAACCGCTCGGGTAAATCGTAAGAGGTGCAATGTTCAGCCTAATATATAATTGTTCTATTCGGTGTATTCCTGGGTGTGCAATGCTTGCAATGGCTCTCAACGAGCACGCGCTGTGGCTCTAAATGGATCTGATATGTGCCTGTAAATTGTAATGTAGTGCATTTATGCAAACGGATATTTCAGGCAAACTTGTGGGTTTAGATTATACAAATATACCACTGTGGAGGGTGGTACACTTTCCTAAGTAGTAGCTAGGTTTACTAAGGTGGTTCTGAACGCAGGCCAGTAGAGCAGCCTCTCTATCACTCAGATCATCTATGACCAGATCTTGGTCTCACTCTCAATCAGTTTGCATGCGGGGGTATAGCACTCCTACTCTCAGTTGTGCCCAAGAGGTTGTGCCAGCCAAGGCTTATCCAGCCGACCTTTTATTCAATGAATCATAATTTCATATGACTTATAAAACTTTGTCTTCTTATTGTTAGACTCACAGCATAATGCATATTAATCCAAATCTAATCAATATTATTTTCATGTTCAATGCAATGTTATGGTCATCTATTCCATGGTCTGTTGCATATCAAACCGGCTTATTTCCTAATTATGAGATTGATTAATCAAAATAAGTTGTCCATGTCACCAGTTCAATGTTTGTAGTCAAAAAAAAAAAAAAAAAAAAAAAAAAAGGAAAAAGAAAAAATATCAACAATTTAATGCTAGTATGTCAACATATTTATTAGTACCTTGATGAAGGTTCTATCTCTCTTAAAATATTCACTTTAAATCGAAATGTGCTTGAAATTATCGATTAATTATCAATTTGTCTCCAGCTGTGTTGAATAATTATATAACACTTCCCTGTCCACATGCAAGCAATAAGGAGCTGTTTGAATTTTGTTTCAAATAAAAATTTTGTTTACTTTATCAAGTTTATTTGTGAATTCCATACGTGTGCATCTGAGATCACTCAAATATTTATTTTGATACATGTATATTAATTGAAATAATTCTCTTCCACAGGATTCTCCCAAGTCAAGGAAAGATGGCGTTGCTATCAGAACAGCGAAAACAAATTTTAACGGAAAAACGAGTTGAATTGGTTGCAAGCATCCAACTGCATGGATTGTGGTCTCATTTGCGATCTCACAAAATTGTCACAGAGCAAGACGAAGCAAGGATTAAGGTGAGCATCGTCATGATGAATATATTCTGTTATTTACAATCCAAACTTTTCTTCCAGTTGAACAGGACTTCTCATGAGCAAATCGGCAAACTGCTGGACCATCTTGCAAAGCGGACAGAAAGTGATTTTGAGGCTTTTTGTGAGTGCCTGGAAGAGGACAACCAGGGACATATAGTGACCGATATCCTTTGTTACAGTGCTCAGTCTCCTAGCAACAAAGGTACGTGTGCACTAACCTATTCGTCAGCGGTGATCTCAGATCTCCGCTGATGGTAATATAGACTATAAAGTTGAAAAATGGAAGTTTTTTTCTGGCGTCAAAACCCGTGAGCATTGACAGATACTAGTACACCAAAAATCCTGTGTTAAAATCATCTATTATGAAAACGCCACACTATTCAAAGTTAGATTCCGTCCAGTATTTACTACTAAACTCAGCAAATTTACGCCGACATTCCAAGCAGTGTATAAGCCCAACCCACACAGCCATTCGGCTTATTTGCATAATTTATGCAGGGCGCAGGCCTTGCGTGATTTGCATCGTGATGAAATGTTTTTCGCGCCATAATTATTATCAAGATGGAGAGTGCTTTACGGGAAGTTGGCTTGAAATACAATTTGGGAATTGGAATCAATCAGTTGAAAGAGGAGCAGTTGAGTGCGTTTCGGCCGTATTAATTTCATATTCAGTTGTACTCATAAAATCATAAATAATATAAATATCGGAATTTTAAAAAGACGGTTGAGATAAGTTGACACCGAAAACAACTGAAATACATGTAAACAAATCGAAGAAAACAAGGAGAAGCGCGCGACTAAATTGGCGTGACGTTTGCACGATATTTCTCAGTTTTTCAGCGCACACGAGAAGGGAGGGGAATTTATTTTGTTTACGAATTGCTAAATGAGGTCATTCTATTGAACTGTGTTGAAAGGAATGCTTCAATAATATTTGAAGCTCTAGTTTTTCGCGTTGACAGGATGGTGCATTTACAATAATCACCGTGACAGTGTACTGGATTAAATTAATGGATTACTAACACAGATGAATCGGACGAGGTGTACACCTTGGCTTGGCATCTCACTGAGGTTTATCAACTAATGGAATATGTACTCATGAATCTTGCTAGAGTCACAGAGTGTGGAAGTGAAGACGAGTTGCAGTAAGTCTAATTAATTATAAACTTATAATAATTGCATACTTTTCAACTGTGAGAATGCGATGATGTGATGAAACTCGCTTTTGTCGAGAGGCAGTCGTGCACTCGAGCGATGTCGGTCGCCGACTTTCCGGTAAAATATGCGCGTCTGGGCGCAAACTTGTCAAAACAATTACCGAGTATAGATGTTTTAATGAGTATTCTCTCACATTTCGAGGTCAATGTTGTCATGCTGTGGCACATTATTTTCACTGCATACTTGCTATTTAGGATGTTTGTTTTTCATCCATGGTATCTCAAGAGACAAACACTATAACACAAAAATTTTAAGTGTAAGTGGCGATCTGTGATGATTTTCTTTCGCCTTTTTGTCACTCAGCATTAAAAAAAAAAAAAAAAAAATAAAAAAAAAAAATAATAAATATTTTGCCAATATTAGACTTCACTTCAGGAATTAACAGGTCTAATCAAGCCATCTGAGCGGCATTTTTCAATTGAAGTAATGAATGATCCCCCTCTGGCCCCTCCCCTCTCCCAAAGCTGGTTCATTTGTCTGTTAGGACAGGGTCAATGAGGTCAATGAGTGAGTGAGAATTTGATAATTTGTTCAATCGAGCGTTCAAGTGATTTTATTTATAAACTGAGGATATGGTTTGTGTATTTTATTATTTAATTAGGTGGTAAATATATATCAGGATTAGTTTGTGTGAGTTTCAGGCTGTTGGTAGCGTTCTTAATTGCCAAATTACACAATTTTCCACGAGCGTCTGAAATTGAGCGTTGAATTCATGATCATTTCATGTAACTTCCAGTTTAATATGCAGTTATATCTCCGTCTGTATTTAAGAATACTGTAAATTCATTAATTTTCGCGCGGAATTTAATTTCGCTATGATCGCGATCGCGGTCGACCGCGAAATTTAATATCGCGAAAATGCTTGCCTCTAAAATGTGTATTTTAGTAGCACATGCTGTCAGGTGTTATATCACGCAAACAGCATGCATCTGGTAGCCTAAAAAAAAGTCATTAACCCACGCTCGGCCGCGAAATTATATACCGTGAATTTTGTTATCTGGCGCTTGCCCGCGAAATAAAATACCCGCGAAAATTAATGAATTTACAGTATTCAGAAGGAATTCTGTCTTCGTGTGCACTATACAATTACATCACTGTACGCAATATTCTGACTCAACACAACAAATAAATATGGATTTCTCATTTATATTTTTAGATGTTCGTCAGCAACTTGTGAGATGTTATTCTCGCTTGAGGCACATTTCAACTGCTCCTGAATGGGCTCCGGAATTTGCGTTGGATTCAGCCAAATTCTACATTTCACTACATTTGCAGGAGGGCGAAACTGTAACAACGTGAGTCGACTTTACTTTTATGAATCTTCGAGATCACTTCAGCACTTTTCAGGAATAGAATTAAGTTTGAGTTCGGGTTTTGGGTAATCTCGGTTAACAATGTAAAATTATACAAGAATACCCAAGAGATGGTAAATTAATACTGTAGATATTTTATTAAATAGTATCGGGCGGAATAAGGTATTGCAACAAAGGAATTTTACGCAGCAAAATAAACTTGAAATTGAATTATAATAAATTCCACAAAATAATAGATAAACCTACTTCTTTACACAAAGGTCTCTCGCCACATGCAGAGGCCTGCTGCCAAGCCTCACAGAGCTTGGCGTCCGGAGCTCGGCTCTCTCCAGAACTAAACTTTAATTCTCTGTTCTCTACTTTTAAAAGGATTAACGCACGTGCCAGATTATACGCTGATAGCACAACGCACGCTCATGTGTATTTAAATTATTCTTTGACGACAAAACGAAAAAAAAAAAAAAAAAAAAAAAAAGATAATAATATTAATTATCATGTTGGAATACATCGTGGTCGTCGTCATTGCTTATTTCACTTTTTGTTATTCTTTATTTCTATTCATTTTTATAACCATTCACATAACCACATTTTCGTTATCATTATATTATAAACGAGTCACACGCTTTCCTTTTTTCACGGTTTTATTTCTTCAATTTCATTCATTAATCAAAATATCGCATTGCCGGAAAAGCTGTTTATAATTTTATCTTAACTATACTACATTAACTTACTTCTAAGACACTTCCATGGCCCCTCCCTTTTTATTCCCTTCAACCAAACAAAAATTACAATCTTCTTTCGCACACTTGCCATTGAATACCTCCATAATGCATTCCAGAAATTTCATGTATCTATCCCTCGATTCACCCACAAAACAACGCCAATGATATTCCGCCAAATAACCACCCAAAAACCCTGATTTTATACCAAATTTTGGAAAATGCACCCCATGCTTAATTTTTTGCCTTGTTCCTTCTATCGAATTTGTGTGTGCTCCAGTTTCTGGGTCTTTGAAATTTTCACTATGATTCACCGTCAAGTGCCTGTACCCTTCACTCTCTAAACAATCATAGGCTTTCCAACAATTCGATATAATGAATGATCCTATTACAATTTTACATTTAATAATTTCCAACAAAGTTTCCTTATCATGCTTTGCAATCACTTCAAAAAACATTTCCGTTTATCTTCCCTCTCCCTCCCTCCAAACACCAACTACCCTCCACCCGATGACCCTTATGGTATATTCTTTTCCTAAAATTTAGATTAATCTATTTCTACTATTACTCCCTCATCCCAAATTTTGCCCATATCTCCAAATTTATCCCAATGCAAAAAAAAAAAAAAAAAAAAAAAAAAAAAAAACAACAACAACTTTCCCTCATATAATTACTCCGATTCACAATTGCTTATGTTCCCCATGCCCACTTTCATTCATAATTATATCCTGCAAAGACAAACATTTCTTATTGTTACATTTTCTTCCATTTTTCTTTCACTTACTTGTTTATCACCACGTACCCACCAATATGTCAGCCCCATAATTTCTGATAACGTCATCGTTGACTCAGAAAACCACGACCCATGTCGAATGCTCGATCACTTCTTTTGTGTGCCTCTTTCCGTCGATTTTCCGGTCACATCTATAATTGCATTTCTTTCATATATTCTTTTATAGTCTTTCTTCTTCCACTCACCTCCAAATCCATCCCATCTGATAATCCTTCTTCCGAAACCTTTTTTTCTTTTCATTGCTTGCTTACACACTGGGCAATTACTTTAATTATATCACAAATCCGGTCATTTATGCAATTACGTAATTCTCTATTTTTCACCGCTTTTCCTTCAATAAACATAATCCAAATAACCATTCTAGAAGCACAGAGGCTTCCATATTGAAAGCATAAAATGCTCTCACCGTCATTATGGACGCCTCTTGCCTTTTTTTTCTTGAACGATAACTCATGCTTTCCTCACCACAACTCACTCCTATTGAACGCTTCTCTCCTTTCTCTGACATCTCTTTCTTCACGTACAATATCGTCGTTATTGCATTTAGTTTCTCATTTAACTCTTTTCAATACCCTTCTAACTCTCTACATTGCTCAATCAATTTCATCCATCACGGGCAAAAGTCATCCCTCACGTACCTCTTCAATCGCGCCATTTCATGCTCACGAAATACACTCTACATAAGCCAAGTTAAACGGTTGTCACGTGACACAACAAAGCCACGTGCTTCTCCAATACCACACATCTTATCAGGGCACGAGGTCACATTATAATATTATAATGACTTAGCATTCACCGTGCTTATACATGTAATGCACAAACAACTCAACACCTTTGTTGAATTCCGCGCTCGGATATACCGGTGGTGCTTTGAGGTGTACGGTCCGAGATCGAATCCCGTCACATGTAAGTTTATCTTCACTCATAATAATTTCCTCTCTTCCCAGTAAAAACATACATCGACGGAGATGTCCAAGGCTACTAGAAGAGAGGTGGAGACATGCACAAATCGCTAACTTTCCCCCCCAAAAAACATTGTTAAGATTACGTGGATGTTTCTGACTACTTCACACGATGTTTCATTATAGCATATGTAATTATAATTATATAAACTCTGCCTATGCATATAGACCTTCGGGCAGCGCGTGCACGGGATTGCTTCCATCTCCCAAGAGGCAATCAGCGTATCCTGAGAGGTCAGAAGGCCAACGTGCAATTAGCGAATACTGGCGATCAGAAGTTCGCCGAGAAGAAAGAACCGGGAAACAAGCGCATCCATCACTGTCAGATAGCAACTACTTGGAAGGCACCGAACTTCTGCATTTACTATTAGAAACACAGGCTGCCCTACATCCATGCTTCTAGTATATAAGACACGAATATCTTCCATGAACTCTGATTCCTCTACGCCTTCTCACCATCACATCACCACATCTTCTCTCTCTCACGTGCTTCTACAAAGACCACTTACTTGGAACCTTTTTTTTATTTTGAGTACTTTAGACTATTTTATTGAAGGTAAATTAAAGCCAATATGAAGTGATTGGTTGAGTCTTCGTTATTACGAGCTTGGAGCCAACCATCCAACCATGCATAAATGACGTAGCCCTGGGAGTTACTACGTCAAACATACCCCATTTTTGTCTCTATACCCCTAAAAATTCATAGCGCCCTTTTTAGAGCGATGGCGGGACCCTCCCCCCAATTGCATGATTTGGGGTCCGGGTTGATATGACAAGTTACCTATATGCAAATATAGTGTCGTCACGCCCCCTCGCGACCAGGCAGTTGCGCCTGTGGCTCTGCCAAGCGAGTGCCCTCGACAACACTATATTAAGGAGCTTGAAAGGCAAAATAACTTCTAATAGCTGGGGTATACATGTATTTAATATTACACAAAGAAAGATTAGTATACTTCACATCAACATCTCAACAAACCCACAAAATACAGTGTTCGGGTTTCACAATTATTCTCAAATCCCAAGGACGTGTGATATGCTAAAGCACTGACTTCTGATATATAATTCTAAAATAACATAATATAGAAATTCAAAATTTCAACAATTTGTTTCTTGCATATAATAATCACACACATGTTGCAGGTCTTCAAATAATTTGGTTTTTTTTTCTATTAGTTCGATACTGAATCTGAATAATTTTTTTCTCCTTGTTCCTTCTTTTAATTAGTTAAGGAGTCTTTCTTGTCATAACGTCATATCCTGGATCTCACTGAACAAATGTCCGTGTACAAGAAACATGTAATATTTGCATGGACAAGTGATGGTCCATTATTCTAAGGTCCATATCTGAATCAAATTAGACGGTTATAATTAAATTTCTAAGTGGTCATCGTGATCGATGAATAAGGAATATTCTATCTTAATTGATAAATAAATGTAAATTGAGACTAATTAAATATGACCCCTAGAAGTGGGNCGGTGGTCTTGTATTTTGTGATATTGCCTTAAGAAGGCTCAAACACTGATGACCAAATTTATTCAACGAAAATAATGTGAATGAAAATGTTCAAACTATGTATGGAATAAATTTATTAATAAATCACATTTCTTGCTTTCAGTGAGAAGAAAAAAATACATCAAGATGAATTATTTGCCCCTCATCAGGAAGAAAAGAGCAGCTCAGCTAAGAGATTGAAACCATGTAATCCCAAGCGCATCCTAGTGGAGGGAGATCCTGGCATGGGGAAAACGACCCTGTGCCAGAATCTGGCGTTTAGGTGGGGTCACGAGGAATGCACAGGGAAGTGCAAATGCGCCCCTTGTGTGCATTCGTGGACCTTTGTCGTCTACCTCACCGCGGCTAACCTCAAAGGCTTCACGGACATCCACACTGCCATTCGTGATCATCTTCTGCGCGAATCATCCATTGAGGAAGTGAAGGCTGCCCTGAAATCCAGTCAGAGCAATACACTCTTCATCATTGACTCATACGACGAAGGCTTCAAAGAAAACGTTCTCCTTCGCGACCTTATTGAGGGAAGGGTTTATGCGAACGCAACGCTTCTGCTTACTTCCCGCCCGAATTATTTAAAAGACCACCTGAAGAAAGCGTTTGACTCAAAACTATCCACAGATGGATTCAACAGAGAGCAGAAGCGTTTGTACGTCGAAAGATTTGCAAAATCTAAGAAGGAAAACGAAAGCAAATTTGAAGGACTGCTCAATCTGATCAACGATGAGGAACTTGATGATGATTCATGGTATGATGATGATGATGATGATGATGATGATGATGATGATGATGATGATGAAGAGCTTCACATAAGATCTCTCTGCAGCAATCCATTAAACTTGGCTATCATCTGTCTGTTAATCTGCTCAGATGGGCTTCCAAATATCACCAATCGAACGGAACTCTACAAATCAATCACCAAGTTCCTAGTAAAGAAAGCAAGTGAGCGGATGCATCGCCCATTGGAGGAGATCGAAGCAGACATCATTCGTCCAATATGTCGGTTGTCCTTTGAGGCCTATGAGCGAAATGAAGTTTCTCTGTCAAAAGTGGATTTAGAGAAAGCCGGCGTGAAAGCAGATGACGTTCTTCAGTCCGGATTTCTGACAAAGAAAGTCAAAGTCAGCCTCCTTGATGATCCTGTGGAGCGTTTTTCCTTCTCTCACAAAACGTTCCTTGAATACCTCGCAGCGAAACACCTGGCTCAGACGCCTGACGACCTGAAAGATTGGCTGCAGACAATCGATGCTGATGAATGGGAGGAGGAACATAATTCCCTCAAACCATTCTTTATGGATTTGTTGCATGGAGATTCCTTTGTGGAAGCATTATTGTTCATTATGGAGCGCTTTACTTTCTCACTCGAGACAAACCAATTTCATAACTTCCCTGCCTCATGCCTTTTGCTCGAACTGCTGCGTCATCTGAAAGCAAAGACAATTATCCTCTCTGCTGAAATGGAAAATGAAATCAAAGAGAAATGTCTTAAAATCATCAATCGCACTGTGAATGATTCAATTCATGGTTATGGTTATGGTCTCATGATCATCACCTTCGCCACAATCAGCCAAAATGCCAAACCACGAGACATCTCAATGAACTTGGATACAGCAGCCGAACATGTTGTTGATTATTTGAGGAACTTGAAAGAGTGCCCAATGATCAATTTGATAATTAAATGCGCAGACGAAAGTGTTGCAAATGAGTCTTCCGTTGCAGATGCGATGCAAAGAGGTCTCCAGGGTTCATTCTTCAATTATGCGGCAAATCGATTGAGCAGCAACATTCCATTGGCATCGTACAAAGAAGACCCGACCGACTCCCTACGCATTGCACTGGAACAGGGTTTGGGGAACGACATTCTGGGCATGGAATATATAGGAGAACGTGGGTTGCAGAGCTTAATGAGAGCTGCATTGAACAAACCTATGAAAACGCTGAAGATGTATTTATGGAAATTCGACTCTGTTTGTTTGGAAATGCTCCTGAAACTGTTGTCGAACCTTCAGCTGAAAATATTGCACTTGTCTTATGTTGATGCTTGTTTTATGAAGCACTTACTTCCACCATTGAGCCGCCTCGATGCACTTGATGAACTATATCTGCATTTCTATGACATGAGTGGCATGGAATCCCAAGAGATACAATATTATGAGCAGATATTGAAAATGAACAAAATGCAGGAGCTCGAGATCGGTCGTTATGATGCTAATGCTGAAATATCAGATGAACTGAAGTCTGTTCTCCAGCGTACCATCCCCACAATGTCCGCATTGAAAAAGATTGAATTATGTGTGGAGAGAAGTTTTGATTTCTGGAGTTCTGCTGAAGATCATCTGCAGTTGGAATCATTCACTCTTCGTGTGACGCCACTAAAATCAGATAGCATCGATAATTTATGCGAACTCATTGAAAAATGGACCAATCTCCGAAGTTTGCGCTGCATCTTTTGTATTCAAAACAGAGTTCATTTATTGAAAATGTTTGCTTCCATCGCTAAATGCCAAATGCTGAATACACTAGGAATTCATGACACGGGGATCGGAGATGACGTCATAGATCCATTCTTGCAGATGCTGAAATCATTGAAGCAGCTGGAATGTTTGCACCTGAGGTTCAATAAATTGTCAGCTGATGGGAAACAGAAGATCAAAGATTTAGCTCAACAAAGAGAAAAGCAACTGAGTGTTGATTTATGAATTCTTGATTTCTGAATACCCAATCACGATGTTTATATATTCCTAATATTATGTGATCCATTTGATATATTTTACATGTACTTGTAATTGCTATTAACTCCCTAATAACCTCTGAAATAACTCAAATTGATCGATGTGAATGTGCTTCTTTTAATCTTTATTTTAGTCGCCAGTTATCATAATTATTCGCGAGATTTACACTTTTTGCAGCATGTATCATAACGCATTTTCAGATCAATGCAGTGTTATCATAACGCAATAATTCCATGAATTAATTTTTGTGATTCAGGGAAATCAAAATGTTCCAAATCTGATTCTTGTGGCAATAAATGTGCAAATATTACAGCTTGTCTGTTTCCACTTTATTTTGGGTTTAATATTATTAATGATAATCA
>KB311499.1:63214-80027 GCA_000328365.1 Capitella teleta | reverse complement strand
TACATGCAGTTGCTGTAAATTTGTTTTCATCTTTCCATGCAAGTTTGCATAGTTTATTAAATGAGTTTCAATGTTCAGACATGTGTCCCATTCTTGACTGAATACTGTCCCATTGTAAACCTGATAGGGGCACAATGGGACAGTTTGGGTGGGTATTTTCTATTAATTTTAAAATAAATTCGATATGTGATAAAAAAGATTTTGAGTGCTTAAAAAGTGGTCAACATATTGCCACTTCTGATGGGCCTAAATAGAGTAATACAAACTCATGTTTGATATAGTAAAAAAATGAAAATATTTTTTTTGTCCCACTGTTCCCCAGTCTCCCCTACGCTGATGGTGGAGATGGGGCCAGAGTGCGCATGATGGTCAGAGGAGAGTCTGCTGGTGAGGGCAAATGCAAATGTGGCGTGGAGATACGATGAAGATGATAGGAAGTGTGTGTGCGGCGAAGAGGAGACGGAGAAGCATGTTCTATTTGAATGCCCACTGTACGAAAGGCACAGGATCGAATGGAACAGAGTGTGGAAGATGGAGAAGGGGCAGGAAGATCCAATGAACGGAGTCCTAGGATTCGAAGTGTCGTCAGAGATGGACTGTTTAATTCTGAGAAGTGTGGGTGCGATATGGAGGGAAAGAGAGAAGCATGAGAGAGAAAGAGAGTAGGGAGACGAATTGGGAACCAAGAGATATTACGTTCCTTGTTTTTGTTTTTGCTACACATTTGGGCTTCGATATTTGGGCTTTAAGCGTCAGTGCAATTTATTTATTTATTTTTTTATTTTTTTTTTCATTATTTACCTTTGTTGCTCCGTTTATCGTTATGTTTATTTTATGTCTGTTATCTCCTTATGATTTACATATATCTTAATTTTCGTTATCTCACTCTATTTACTTATTATTTAGTCTCTTGCTCCGAGGACAATCCCGTTATTATTTTTACAGAGTCCTGATATAAAAGGACTGAAATCTTTTGACCTGACCTGACCTGGTCTCGAACCCGGGACCTCGACCCCCACGGTCGGCATAGGATTGCAGTCAGTCGGTTTAACCCACTGAGCTATTCGGTGCCCCCTGAAAATTGTGTGTCATTCTAAAACCCCCAAAACCCATGTAATGCATTAACGTAGTACATGTAGCATATACCATTAGGTTTGAAGCTGGATGTAAAAAGGATCTCACAAACGATCACATGAGGCCAATTAAAGATTTTTATTTTTTGAAAAAATCAGTGATGGATGTCTGCTTATAGCGGCATTATTCAATCTGCTTGTGATAAGCCGTTCCACCACGCCCAATCTGTGTAGTTCATCTCTACTCTCTTGCTTCGCTGCTTCCGACTTCTCGAATCTCTCGAAATACAGCATTAATGCGCGCACGTGCTGACTCGCTTCCCCCGTCAAGACTTCCTTCGCGGACTCAGATCCACTCGCTGCTACATTCGATTGATCTCCACTCACAACTTCGTAATCTCGTTCGTTCCGCTCCTGAACATCGTTTAACCGAGCGACCAATTAAACACTTGAGAGAATTTTCGCCTGCGATTGATTCGCTTTGTTTAATTAACTTGTTAAGTGTTAAACAAACGGGGAGACGCCATTTGTTGCTAAAAACTGACCCGACTTCAAAGAAATCGCCATCAATTGATGTGTTTTGGCTGTTTGTTTTCGACACGCTATTTAGGTGGCGGATTACATGTGTTGTTTACAAAGGTAAAGTGTAGATTCGTTGTCGGATTAGGACGGAAAGGACGGATTACATGACACAATTAACTTTGCAAACGATTCGTCCCTGAGATTTTATGGCGGATTAACGGGTTCTGAATGTATCATGATCATTAGTGCTCAAAGTTACGAAATAACAGATCTCATGTAATAGAGCCCTAATTAAAACATTATTGAACCTAGAAAATCGTAACCAAAACAGCAACTCATAAAAGGGTCCAACAGATGCAACGAACAAAATACCCAACAAGCATGTGGTTGTCCCATCACAGGAACTTTTTTTTTTATTACTGAGGATAATTTTAGTCGCTGCTCTCGACGTTGACGGTCTGGGTTCCTGCAAAGAAATGGCCTGACATAAGAAATGGAAAAAGAACATGACAAACATTACCAGAGTAGTCGTTACTAGAGTAGTATTTTTATATAACTAAGATGAATACAGGCTAAGGCAGCCGTCTGGGTGGAGATAGCCCAGGACAAACTTGGAATTAAAAATCTGAAAATGCTCACAAGGGACATGGAGACTTTACATCAAGCTGCACATCCTTTTAATAATATTCTACAACAGGTTTCAATGCCGTCCCAAATGATCAATACTAAATGACTAAAATGAGTGCAGTTGCAGCGTCAATTACAGATTACCACTCGCATATTTTGCACTAAAAATCGCACAAAGTATCTAATCCAAGTATCAATCAGCTCAGCATTCGGCAGTACGCGCAGAACAAATTTATAAGAGCATTACGACTCACACCAACACAACAAGCAGTTGTATAATCATCTAAACTGACAATGAAACTGGTGAAAAGAGCCACAGCAATAATGAAAAACCTTGATGATTGTAACTAAAACTACAGCCCAAATGAATGACAGCACCAAGACCAGAACCGGTGCTTTCACTTGCCTATATGTCAGGAGAGCACAAGAATACAGACACTCTCTCAAATTCCAGTTGCATGCTATACTACGCCCTGCTTTGCCCCACTAGCCCTTAGCACAGAACAGCAGAATCCTCATGCAGGAATTGACCTCTCGCACCGAAATCCACACAAAGTTGCTGAGAAAAAGAGCTCCTGTAAGGTCGGATGGCTTCAAAATGTTGATTCTCACGTTTTGATGGCAAAATAAACAAAAACATATCCTTCCTGGGGCCGATTCCAGAAAGAATCTTAACTTTGGGACTTAAGTTGTTAAGTGAGACATTTGATCAGTGGTAAACGTACCTTACAACATGACTTTTATGAACTGTTTATGATTTTTTCCAAAACTTTATCGAAAACAAAAGCATCACAAACGCGAAATGCGAGTGTATAGCGTCGTTGATTCCTAATCATAACGCAACAAGTGCTTTTTCCCACTTTACAATCATAACGTTTTTTGTTTTGTTTTTTTCATAACGCCTTCCAGAGCATTGCTCCTGTCTGGAAGGCTCCTTCTAGGTGTTGACACAATAGCACTAATTCTGCGTCTTCTGATCTGCGCCATCTTGAATTCACTAAGTTTGATTTAAGTCAGGTCGAGAGGTCACTTAAGTTTTGTAGAGACTAGAGGACTTAAGTTTGTTTCTGGAATCGTTTTAGTCAACTTAACTCCTCCCGAACTTAGTTTTACCACTTAAGATTCTTTCTGGAATCGGCCCCTGGTATACAACAATCATGTTAGTCTGTGACCACCAAGTTCTGATATATTGTGTATAATTAACCTTAACGGTAGCACAGATAAATCGGACGAGGTCCATGTACGTCGCCCGACGGTAAACCACTACTTTTGCCATATATCGACTGCGAGGTTTCACACTCAGCTGATTGCATGATAAATATAGACATATTATCCGACAAATCCCGACGTTAGATGGTATATTTATGCTCTAAGAAAAAAACAATATGAGCCAGTGCCATCATGCCAAACTTACATAAATTAAAACCCGCAAAAAAACCCCCGACTTTGTGAGAAGTAAACAAACGCCATTTTGCGTGTGACGTCACTCAGCGCTTGCTCACTGCGCTGAAAAGAAGCGCACATGCTTCACTTTCCAGATCAAACTTCTCTCACGACTTTCGAATGAAAATAAATAAAATTGTTCATATACTGATTGGTGCGCAACTGTAAGAAGATAGGCTGCAGGTTGAACTGCTTAGCGCGGGAAAATTGTATGCGCGTATGTCTACTTCGCCCTACACAGACGTGCTCTGGTTTATTTATAACACGTGGAGAGCAGATTATGTCACACAACAATCGGAAAGCGGGTAGAAACCTGTTGTCACTTTTTTTCGTTGCGGATCGAATGACAACAGTAGTAGGTTTTAAGTAGGTTTATAATTATGGTGCTGGTTTCGGACGCCATTTGGTACCAGATTCTACCTTACATGACTCTGCAGCGCCTGGTACCTTCATAAATCTCATTATAAGTGAAGAATTCTAGAAATCGTGATTCGCAAACTGGGCTTGAATGCGTTTACCGTAGAGCGGGACCCCTGGGTCTCGCTGTAGTATGTCAGCTACCTTACCGGGTATTGACAGTTTAATCATTTGGAATCTTTGCTGACCCGAAAACAGACTAACTTTTGAACTACTGCTCTGATTTAGATAATTCTTGCATCAAACCAAATGGATTTGTATCAGCTATTAGGAGGCATCAAAACCTAAATATGTGACAATACGACTTAGGGCAGGTTTCAGCGCGAGGAGTCACATATAAAGAAGGTGATGCATACCCTTGAAAGTGGTGACTGGCACATAGGAGACCAGAGTGTACAGCTTGTGGGTAGAATCTTCATCCTCGTTACGCTTGCGTGCCATCCTGACGCGGACACGGAAGGGCACGTTGCTGATGCCATGTTGCCAGATGAACTTGTTAAGACGAGTGTCTACACGAACATCAGGAGTTCCCATGTGCTTCTCAGCAAACTTGCGGATCTCCTTCAGGGCACGAGGAGCCCTCTTCTTGAAGCCTCTGCAAGAGTTATTATGTACAATTAAAACAGGTCTTGGAATGCAGTAGTTAAATTCAGTAGTCGATGATTGATAAAATCTAGCACAGATTCTCGAGCGAGGTCTGTATACCTCGCCCGACGGTAAATCGCTTCTTTTTGCGTCTACTGGCTTCAAGGCTCCCCACTCAGCCGATTGCATGATAAATATAGACATACTATCCGACAATCCTTGTGTTTAAGCCCTCCAGACGTTAGATGGTATATTTATGCTCTAAGAAAAAAACAATATGAGCCAGTGCCATCATGCCAAACTTACATAAATTAAAACCCGCAAAAAAAACCCCGACTTTGTGAGAAGTAAACAAACGCCACTTTGCGTATGACGTCACTCAGCGCTTGCGCACAGCGCTGTAGACAAGCGCACATGCTTCACTTTCCCGCTCAAACTTATCTCACGACTTTTCGAATGAAAATAAATAAAATTGTTCATATACCGATTGGCGATGCACAAAATATTGCGTATTAAAGGGATGGGGAACTGAATTTTAAGTGATGTTCTATTGACTCATAGCACCAATTGATAGCATTCCATGCCCAGAACACCATGCCTGGATGCAAGCGCAAGGGAATAATGCATTCCGAATATCGGGGTTAGCATTACGCCTAATTGGAGAATGACTTCCATTACTAAGTATAGGAGGCAAACGTCAGCTGAGGGCTTGCCGTGATTGGTCCCGTTCCCCTCGTGAAGCTATCGATTTCAGCCAATCAGAGCAGATCATCTTCACAATAAAAGGACATCTTTGTTGTTTACGAAACGAAAGCGCATGCGTGGTGCACTCTGGCTGAACTTTTTACTGTTTTAAGATGAGAAACCATGGTAGGTGTCCTAGAAAATCGCTTGTTAAAATAAGAAAAATAGCGAAAAAAAAAAAAAAAAAAAATTGCGCCTGACTGGTGGCAAAATGATTATTCTATCTATTTCTGTGAAGAAAATAAAAAATATCCAGGGGTTTAGTCGCAGGACGCGCTGATATGACGAGGCCCATTGTAAAAAATTGGGTACTCGGTGTTTCATCACAGCTCCTGACGTCACGCCTAATTAGCAATATATCTCCCGCGAAATCGTTAGGGATGATATTCCTTGTGTGGGCCAGGCATAGGAATCATTTTTGGTGCATCAAACGACTCGAAGTCCATTTTTAACCAGTTCTCCCTCCCTTTAATAATTAATACATATTCCTTTGTGAAGACTCGGTATAAATTACGTGCGCAACTGCAAGGGAAGATAGGCCGCATGTTGAACTGCTTAGCGAGCGCTCATTTTGAGACGAGCTGTCGATCGCTCTCCTTGGCCCTAACATACCGCTCTACATTAGTTTCGCTTCTCACTAATCACAGTGAACTGAACTCACTGCCGCGAACGCCCAGTTTCGACTTAGAAATAACACCTAAACAATGCCGAATTCCGCCTAACTATCGACATTTGAGGGTTGGGATTTCCCTTGTTTTGGGACGAAACTCAGGAAGAATAGCAAGGGGCAAAATATAGTATATGAAGTAAATGCATTAAAATACCGATTGATGTGTCCTTGTTTTTATCTCAATTAAGAATGGGATCCTTGCTCTCTTTACACTTTACACTCCTCAAGCACTCCCCTGGATGATTCCTATTGTATATATTGTGCATACTGTTCAATATAGTGGGGTATTTAGCCTCTAAAAAAAAAAAACAGCTCGCCTGGGCAAATTTAGGTGAGCTATAAACAGCTCGCCTGGGATTTCTAGATTTCAAGGTCTGACGTGCGTGTATGTTTACTTCGCACTACGCAGGCGCAGTGCTCTGGTTTATTTATAACACGTGGAGACCAGGTCATGTGACAACAATCGGAAAGCGGAGAGAAACCTGTAATGTCACTTTTTTTCGTTGCCGATCAAGTAGGTTTATGGTACTGGTTTCGAACAAAATTTAGTACCAGCGTCTATCTGGTATGGCTCTGCAGACCCTGGTGCCTTCATAAATATAAATACAAGCGTGGAATTCTAGAAAACGTGGTTCGTGAACTGGAGTTTAATGTGTTTACCTTACAGCAAGACCCATAGGGTTCGCTGTAGTATATCAGCTAGATAAAATCAAACTTGATGAGGTGACGATAGTGTACTTACACGCCATGGATGCGTTTGTGAAGGTTGATGGTGTGTTCACGAGTCACCACCTCACTGGTGACTGTCTTCTTCTTACCCTCCTTCTTGTTGGGGGCCATCTGAAAACAAGAATGAAGAGAATTAGTACTCATGAAATATATCACAGAACCCATCATCCCATGCCTGACTGTTTATGTCAAGGCCAGAGAATGAGAGGCGGTAAGGAGAACGTTTTAAAACTTTGGGGTATTCTCAAAGTAGCCAATCATTTCACAAACTTCAAAGAATGAAATATAAAACTGGTTTTGGCTGTAGTTTAGTATAGTATATAATCCGGGATATGTCTTTTAGCATAACACTACTGACTGGTATGTTTAAAAAAACTACAACAGAGAAATCGGTTAACTGGAGGTATGTTCTTCCGATGGCCTAAATATTTGTGATTCAAACAAAACTTAGTTCAACCAAATTATTCACGCATACAGTAGATCTTGTTAAATCAATTCAGAGAGAAATCAAGTCGAAAAACTGGCTAAATGAGGAGATTATTCAAGATTTTATCCGATGATCATCAACAACATTTGCTACCTTTCTTGGCAGAAACGGAAAAGGAAGTCTGAAACCGCAATGCACTGAGGGAAAATGAATCAAAACTTACACGTTGACAAATTATTTTCAATAGTTATTAGCAAAGTCGCGTAGTCCGTATCAAAGACGCTAGTTGGATTTGCGAATAATATAAAGCAGATCTTTTTCGCGAAACTTTTTTTTGCGATCCAGGGATTTTTTTGATTTTTTTTTTGGCGATATATCTTTTTCGCAATGAAGCAGCCGACGTTATCAATGTCATCCAAAGAATGCTAAAGAATATACACTGCAAGCTTGTACTACTTTTGGCCCACTGTATAGATTGGGCCAAAAGTAGTCCTTGTTGAAAACAAAACTTCAAAAAGGCTAAAATTGATCAACTACTCTCCAAAATAACTAACTCATTCTGTGCCCATTTATGCTAATTAAATCCCTCAACGTTCCTGGGTAAAATTAAACCGTTATAAGTAACGTACATATTGTATTTTCCTTGCACAGCCCTGATGAACTTTTTGCACTGAATTCGCTAGTGTCTGCTGACTTGCAATTTTTCTAAGGCTACGTTGGTTAAAGGAATTATTTTATGAAAAAAGAGTTAATTAAGGTGCAAGATTGTAACTTGTGATTCTTTCTAATTGGCCATTATGCTTGCATAATGGCTTCAAGTAGATATACTGGTGGACACTCACCCCGAAGAAGAATTCAATCAAATGACCTTTTGTGAAATGAGGAAACATCCAAAGAAGCTACCAGAACCAAGGCTTTTGGCCAATTCAGAGAGTTTTGGTGGTGTTGATCGATACAATGCACAAGTGGTATTGAATTGTCGCACAAAGATGCTGAGAGATTTGTTAAGAAAACACTCTCAAACTCCTCTTGGTGTGAGTTCCTAAAATGTGAGTCAATCATGCCAGCGCGAATTCACATGAGTATCGTCCTCACCAGTAGAGAAAAGTCTGATTTCTCACAAAATCTTCTGCATTCTCTTCACAGTCATCCTTGTGTGCATGAGCTGAGACACGGTGGAGACAACAATGCAAATCTGGCAGTGGAAGCTGCTTCTGCCCAATATGACGAGGAACCCGAACAGAAATTGTATATGGATTCCTAGCACTCATATCCAGGTAAATTTGACAATCAGTTCAATTTGGAGGCTCAAGCTCAAGAGATGCTAGAGCACTTGTACAAGTTTGAGAGAAATGAAGGCATGGCCCTGGTTGCCTTGAATCTTTCAATGACTAAACCATCGCCTGCCTCTCAGCTGATCGATGCCCTTCCCACAAATTGTGTTCCCACTACGGGTATCCTATCTTCACTCCAGCATGTGGATGACAAGGTTGACCAGCAGTTGATGGGTCGAATGCCACATTCTCATGATTGACCGCTACCTCATCCTTCGGACTGCTCTGATCCTTCAGGGGCTTATTTCAGTTCAGTACAAGAACACTATTGACGATAGTCTCTGTTGTAGTATGTGGTTATGTTATGTTTAGAATAAAGCAATTGTCATAACGGTATTCTCACGTCTTCCATGCCATAGTGACGCAGGCTCCTTCGAAGCCTATTCATCAGGTTCCAACATGGTGTCAGAAGCTGAAAACTTGACAAAAGGTGCCAGGAAGTGTCACTGAACACTTTTCGGTCTCGTTTCATCTTTTCTTTTGGGAGGTTTTTCCATAAAAAGAAAAAAGAAGAGGGTCATCAAGGTGATACCCCATTATCGCCCATCATCAGCACGATTGTGAGCTCGTCTGTGATTGGTTGTTCGCCGGACAAAGCCTGGCCATGATTCGTCGTCAAAAAGGAAGCGTCTGGTGTTTACAAACATATGTGTCCCTTTAACCCACCTTGTCTTGTCAACATTGTCGATCATCATCAGTGATCATGGAAGCCGCTGGAGTTGCCCGCAAGCCAGAGCCATTTCGATTCACCGGCAACGTCGCCGACAATTGGGAGCAGTTTATTATGGAATTTGACATTTTTGTAGAAACTCTCCCAGCGAGAACAATGGAGCGTCAAAAGACCATGATGCTCCTGAACATGGCAGGCCAAGAAACTATGCTAAAAGAGAAATCATTCGTCTACGCCAGGGGTCGGCAACCTGCGGAGCCCTCCGCATTGCTTCCCTCTTTGGCTCCACTTACGCTTGCGAACAGCTCTTCAGTAAGATGAAGACAACCAAGAGCAAGACGCGCTCAGAGCTGTCAGACCAGCGGTTGACAGATGTTCTCCTCCTCTCCTCAACCAAGATTGAACCGAACTTGGACGATTTGTGCGGTCGCCACCAACATCAATCCTCGCATTAACATTAAGAGAAAATAAACTTGATAAAGGCTATTGCTTTTTGTACTCATTGTGTTGTTCCTTTTTTGGGAGGCGGGGCGGGGCAGGGCAGGGCGAAGCGGGGGGTGGGCGGATTTTGATTGCTGCGGCCCGTTGGCTCTTCAGTACTCTGCCGGATGGCCCGGGGCTCAAAAAGGTTGCCGACCCCTGGTCTACGCCCCTGAGCAGCCGGCAGTTGCCGCGAAGGGGGACAACCCAGCAAGAGCCGCAATACCAAAGGAAAATCGTTATGAAGTTCAAATGTTGAAGGACAAGTTTCAACAATTCAATTCAATTCAACGTAATACAATAATGGAAAGACACTCGTTCAATTCTCGCAGTCAAGCAATGCATCCACCAAAGCCTCAAAAACAGTCGCACAATAAAACTCCTTTGAAGACGAAGACACAACCACAACTCCAGTATATTCGTTTTCACACGAGCAATTGCTCTCCGCTCGTCATTGCTCGCGCAAAATTGATTCTCATGAGCGAAAAGTTGCTCGGCTAAGATATTATCTTGTTTACGTTCGCAAGAGGTCGCATGTTGAATCTCCTCTGAGTGTTGCCGAAGATTGCTGAAGTCCTTATTAAACGACTTTGTTTTTCCCGCGGAGGTGGTCAGCCTCAAATCGAGATTACCGATCGCCTTATATGGAAGCTGATGTTTTATGCATGAGAGGCCGAGTCCGATCGGCGCCCAAGGAAAATAAATTATGCGAACTTGAAGTGACATAGCAATGGTTTCAGTCTTGCTTTGCGACGGCACTAAAAGTTAATGCAGCAAGCAGTAGCGATTGTAAAAGAAGTTGAAGTATTGGAAGTGGCACCAAGAAGCATGCTCTTTCACGTCACATTACTGGTATGGCCCATACAGTGGCTCTGGAGTAAGAGAAATTGACTAATCTCAAATCTGAATCTGGTCATAAACCTGATCAGGCAAATGTCAACACCTCCATACCCATAAAATCCTAAAAAAATCAGTGTGATTTGAATCTACATTTCATTCATAACTGATTTGAGATGTAATGCAAAGAAAAGTAGCAAACATAAAAAGGGCCTAACTGGTAACTTAGTAATAGTTACTTAATTTTGAATAATTGTGTTTAGCTGAGCAAATTGCTCACCTATAGCATTTTAGGAGAGCTAAAAATTGCTCACGTAGCCATTTTAAATCGTAAAGACTGCCACCCAAAAAGCAAACTCCCTCAAATACCAAGTGCACTTGATGTGGCTACGTTCATCGTTCTACAAGACCTGAAGCGTGCCCAGCCTTGGGTGCGAAATGCAAGAATTGCGGGAAAATGGGCCATTTTGCTCACGTTTGTCGATCATCCAAAGTGACAAATACAGACTTTGCTAACAATGTGGGTGATACTGATGCCGTGGGCATCCACAAGCCTTTTTTGGAGTCATTGTGCACCGGCGACAATGACTCATGAAAGATTACCCTGCCTCTGGAAGGAAGTGTTCTACTATTGCATCTTGAGTGATTCATTGAACTCATCTAATTTTAATAACTTATGAACTTTATTCTTTCAATTACTCAATTCTATTTCATGCTATTTCTTTCTGTTGTTAATTACTACTCTGGTGTATATAAGCCCTCTGTTACAATTAAATACTTGGCAATTGGATTCGGGATCCGACTTGATTCATTCATTTAACTTGAACATGGTGACCTCGATCTTCTACACGCTTTGAAGTTTACTTCAATTGCTCGACCGACGACGACGACTACGACCTCCAACCATGGACTCCTACTACGTCCCGCAGACCAAGGTGGATTGACGATCAAGCAAGGCATTCTCCCAGTTCCAGCTGTGGAAGAGAGAAGTGTCCCGCATCATCGACGGCCCATTGGCAGCCAGCAGCGATGCAGTCAAGGTCAATCACATCTACATCTGGGCTGGCGCTCATGCCGAGTCTATGATCGACGCCAGACGACGAGAGCGACCTGACCTTGCAACTTAGACCCCTGAACGGCTGCTGACGGCTCTTGCTGACTGCATCACTCATGAAACGATGTACCGTGAAGCCAGGAAAGAGTTCTACAGCATCACGCAGCAGACGACGGAGAACACAGCAGTCTACTTCTCCAGGCTGAGCGATGTGTATGAGCAAACACAATTCCCGCTAACACTGATTTTCTGATAGCAGACAAGCTCATCCACGGCTGTGCAAACCCTTCCTGCAAGCAGAAGCTGATGTCCAAGGGAAAGGACGTGACCATTACTAAGTGCCTCGACGTCATGCGGGGATTTGAGGCACTCTCAGCAACCATGGAACGCATCAACAGTCCAGCAACAAGTACACCTCCAGAGCAGCACGTAGATGCTCAGTACACAAGCAACAGCAGAAGTCTTCAGCGCCGACGAGATGACAGCAGATCTTCCTCCCCCTCCTCTTCTCAGCAGTGTCGATGGTGTGGAAGAAGGAGACACAGCAGACAGTAGTGCCCGGCGAAAGACAAGAAATGCAATGGGTGCTCTCGTATTGGTCACTTTGAACGTGTGTGCATGCAGAAGCAGCGACAACAGAATGCTATTGAGGAGATAGACGAAGAGAGTGCCCTGGCATTCGACATGGACAATATACACATGGACAGCATCCAACGCAACCATCCAAGAGAAGTCCTGACCAATGTGACCTTCCATGCAGCAGGACGGACCTACCAGGAGGAAAGCAAGGTAAACACTGGAGCAATGGCATCGTGTCTTCCACAGCGGCTATTGCCTTCCATTGGCATCAGCCAACATGGACTGAAACCCAGCAGAGCAGTCCTCAGAGGTATATCCGGAATGGATCTTGGCAACCAAGGAACCATCACAGTCCTTGTCACCTGCAATGGTAAAGAAGAGAAAGCAGAGTTCTACGTCACCAAGCATGGCCGCGAGATCATTCTGGGGTTGCCCTTCTGCAAGCAGTTCCATCTGATCACCATGGCTGATGTCTGCTATCAGCGTCAGGTGTCCTGTGCACTAGAAGCTGTCCACATCACTGAAGAAGCCAGTGTCGACTACAGAATGAAATGGAAGGACCATCTCCCCCTTGGCAAGAAGACAGGCGACCCACTACAAGACCTCAAACAGATCTTCCCAGAGATGTTTGATGGCTCCGTTGGACTTTTCGAAGGAGAGGCACAGCTGACTCTGACAGATGATGCCCGTCCAGTACAGCTTGCTCCTCATGCAGTACTCCTCCCCAAGTTGAAAGCAGAACTGGACAAGATGGAGCGTGAGGGCATTATAAGACCCTGTCCAGAAGCCACAGATTGGGTCCACAACTTGGTCACAGTCATCAAGAAAGACTGATCTCTCAGAATATGCCTTGATCCCAGGAATCTAAACAAGTACTTGGTTCGAACAGTGCACCATACTGCCTCCTGGGAAGATGTTCAACACAGCCTCCGCCATGGACCTATCTTCTCAACCTTGGACGCACAGAGTGGATACTGGACACAGAAGCTGGATCCCCACAGCCAGATACTGACAGCATTTAACACTCCTTTCCGAAAATACTGCTTCCAAAGGCTCCCATTTGGACTCTCAGTTTCATCTGAAATTTTCTGTCAGAAGATGGACCAGGCACTCCAAGGCATCCCAGGCACCTTCCCTTGTGCTGATGACGTGAAGATACAAGGATCCACTGAAGAACGTCACGACCTCCACCTACTTGAAACGGTCGACACAGCCAAGATAGCAGGCATCAAATTTAACCCCAACAAATGCAACATTAAGAAGTCCTCTCTCGAATACTTTGGCAGAATCATCACCCCACACGGAGTCAAGCCAGACCCAAGGAAGGTGGAGTCCATTGCGAACCTTGCTCCACCAAAAAACAAGCAGGAACTGCAGAGCCTCTTGAGGTCAGTAAACTTCCTGTCCACTTTCATACCGAATCTGGTGCAACACACAAACTTTATGAGGTCCTTGCTTAAGAAGGGGGTGCACTTTGTCTGGACGGCTGACATGCAGTTGGAAATGGATGCCATCAAGAAATCAATTGCCAGGGACATCACACTGATGCACTACGACCCATGCAAGCCAGTCATCATTGAAACTGGTGCATCCCTCAAGGGACTGAGTGCCGTCCTGATCCAAGATGGTCGACCAGTCAGGTTCCTCAGCAAAGCCCTGACTTCAGCAGAGAGAGACTACGCCAACATTGAGTGAGAGCTGCTGGCAGTTGTGTTTGCATGTGAACGACTGCATGTCTTCACGTTTGGCAGAAAAGTAACTGTCCATACAGACCATAAGCCCTTAGCCTCAATCATCATCAAGCCCATCAGCCAGGCTTCGCCAAGACTGCAGCGCATGCTACTAAGACTACAAACCTATGACATCGAGATACAGTACGTTGGTGCCAATCGAGTCTTACTCTCTGATACTCTATCCAGGCTGATCAAGCAAGACCAAACTCCATCTGCAGTGCCATGCCTTGATGTCCAGATTGCCCAGGTCCTCAGGATAGAGGCCAACAGACTGCAGACCCTGCAAGCAGCAACGGATAATGATCCACATCTAAGCCAGCTGGCTGATCTCATCATGAGTGGTTGGCCGAAGAGCATGCAAGATCTCCCACCCCACCTCCATCCCTACTGGAGCTTCAGAGACGAGCTGGCAGTGGTTGATGGACTGGTGCTCAAGGGACAACAAGTGGTCATTCCTGCAACCTTGAGAGAGGATACACTTCGACGACTCCATGATGCCCACCAAGGACTGACCTCAACCCTCCACTGTGCTCGACAGTCTTCTGGCCTGGCATCAACCATGACATCACAATGACCATTGAGCTCTGCACAGAATGCCAAATCCATGCTAAGAAAACAAAGAAGGTCAAATTCGCGTCAATTAATGGCTTCCCGACCAATGGAGATTGTAGCTGCAGACATCATGGCATTCAAGACTGTCCACTACCTGGTAGCAGTGGACTACTTCACTGGCTACCTCATGATTGATCGTCTGCCCTCGATGACCACCCCTGCTGTCATCACGGCTCTTCAACGGAATCTCCAGAAGTTTGGCCTAGTTGAGACCCTCCTGACTGACAACGGTCCCTGCTTCAGCTCCCATGCCTTCAAACGGTTCTCCGCCGCCACAGAGATCCATCACATCACCAGCAGTCCTCACTATCACCAGAGCAATGGGAGAGTAGAGAGAGCAATCCAGACCATCCGTCAGCTGATGAACAAATGCAAGACGGACTTGGAATTCACACTTGGACTGATTGCCTACCACGACACCCCACTGGGTGATCAAGTACCTGGACCTGCAGAGCTTCTTTTTGGAAGACGTCTGAACTTTCGCCTCAGCCCATTGATGACCCCATCCACACTGACCACTGAACAGAAGATGGAGCTCAACCAAAGACGCTCTGCCCATCTCAACCGCTCTGGTCCTCAGCCGTCACTCACACCCGAACAGCCCATCTGGATTCAAGATCCTGCCATCAAAAAGTGGTACCCTGGGACTGCCCAACACCCTGACGATGCCCCTCACTCCTGGTGGGTCCATGATGACAGCAGCCATGGATGCGTCCGAAGAAACCTCCATGACATTTGTCCTCGCCAAGTCAAGCCACCTGCAGCAGAGATGCCTTGCACCGAGAGCGGACCTGAAATGGCATCGCCAGTGCTGACACCAGAACCTACACCAACGCCTCCAGCTCCAGTGCTGACATCAGAACCTACGCCAACGCCTCCAGCTCCTCTGGCTTCTAAGTGTACACCTTCATCCCAACCCCTCGGCATAAGGACCAGATCAGGACGAGTACTTGATAGACTTCCATCTTCAAACCGGACATGTTCTACTATTGCATCTTGAGTGATTCATTGAACTCATCTAATTTTAATCACTCATGAACTTTATTCTTTCAATTACTCAATTCTATTTCATGCTATTTCTTTCTGTTGTTAATTTCTACTCTGGTGTATATAAGCCCTCTGTTACAATTAAATACTTGGCAATTGGATTCGGGATCCGACTTGATTCATTCATTTAACTTGAACAGGCTGTACTCTCCATAGTATTAATAATCCTTGTAGTTGTTGGATTTCAATAGTTTTCATCATACATTAAATGATAATGTAAAGTCATGTGAGGTAGAAATGCATATTTAGCTCATTAGTTGCGGGATTCTGCTGTAAAATCATAAATTGATACATATAGTTTGGCATCATGAACTAATATTGCTGCGATTACGTTCATGTTTCCTTGATCAATGTCTGGCGCCCGTATCATCCGATCGGATTGGGTGGAGCCGTAAAACCCCATCACTCACCCTTGATCAATGTTCATCAATAGCTTAATTAAAAATTTTCCTTGGTCACATCTTTGATTGATTCTTGTTTTTTTTCTGTTTTTCTGTTTTGTTTTGTTTTTCTTTTTTTTCCTCAGGTTTTCATTCATTTGCAGGTGACGCATAAACAACTTTGTTTCTATCACCATCAACTGCCACTGTTTGCCAAACTGTATGTGTTTGAATAAATTTATTATTATTATTATTATTATTATTATTATTATTATTATTATTATTATTATTATTATTATTATTATTATTATTATTATTATTATTATTATTGTTATTGTTATTTTTATTAGGTTTTAATAATAATAATAATAATAATAATAATAATAATAATAATAATAATAATAATAATAATAATAATAATAATAATAATAATAATAATAATAATAATAATAATAGTAGTAATAATAATAATAATAATAAATAATAATAATAATAATAATAATAATAATAATAATAATAATAATAATGATAATGATGATAATGATGATAATGATAATGATGATAATGATGATAATGATGATAATGATAATGATGATAATGATAATGATAATAATGATAATAATAATGATAATAATAATAATGATAATAATAATAATGATAATAATAATAATAATTATTATTATTAATACTATTATTAATATAGTAGGCTGTTGAAGTTGTTTGCCCAAAATTATTAACTCTGCCATTGCCGGTCCTAAGCCGGGATGAAAAAGAAGAGGGTTTTCTTTAAATTTAATTAATATTATTATTCAGGATTTCATGTTTGCTCAATTTCACATATTGCTCGTCT
>KB311499.1:31264-60757 GCA_000328365.1 Capitella teleta | reverse complement strand
AGTCCTACAACGGCAGAAAAGGATATGTATGTATGTATGAAAATTTTCCAGCGGCACAATTACAGCACTGACAGTTAGTATTATTTCTAGTATACAGGCTGAACCAATAGTCTCGTTAAATCTTGTTATGTGAATTTACTATCTGCAGACCATGATCACCACCATGCATATATTAATAAATTTATTTTAATCTTGTTATGTGAATTTACTATCTGCAGACCATGATCACCACCATGCATATATTAATAAATTTATTTTAATCTTGTTATGTGAATTTACTATCTGCAGACCATGATCACCACCATGCATATATTAATAAATTTATTTTAATCTTGTTATGTGAATTTACTATCTGCAGACCATGATCACCACCATGCATATATTAATTTATTTTAATCTTGTTATGTGAATTTACTATCTGCAGACCATGATCACCACCATGCATATATTAATTTATTTTAATCTTGTTATGTGAATTTACTATCTGCAGACCATGATCACCACCATGCATATATTAATAAATTTATTTTCTAAAACGTATTATCCATCACAAAGGTGTATGAATGCTAGAAGCAGAGTGAAATGAATCAAATACATGGCAAATAAAACATAACTGAAATTATTAACAGTTATAGTAAAATCTGCATTTTATAATTATCAGAAACAAAACTCTTGTAAAAACGTCATGACTCAGGATGCGATTTTCTAAAAAGGTGGGTCTTGAGTTAAATTGCTTTAAAAACAGTTAAAAGACTGTGACTGGTGAACATCGTATGGTAAACAGTTCCAGAGCTTTGAGGCATAGTTATATGTTCTACACAATGTCAGCCAGTTCTACTAACTACACAGACAGTTTCAGTTTGTCCTGTATGATCGTTAGCATAATGATTCATTCTTGTCAGTTGGGTGCTTATCTTTGATAATGCAACATAATAAATCACGCTATTTTTCCAGACATGGTATGAGGCGGAGATGAAGATTCGGAAGCAGTTTCCACACATAACAGTTTGTATTAAATTTATGATCACAATACAATTGTTTCTCTGGGTAAATAGATATATCCAAGCATGTGCATGTGTATATAATGTGATCTGAACACAATAATCAGCAATTAATCATTTCATTTTACAGATACAAGTCTTACCAAAGGGTTCTTTCATTCAGAAGGAATTCTCTCCTGACCGCGTCAAAATATTTGTAGATGGGGAGGGAAAAGTTGTCAAGGCCCCGACAATAGGCTGATACATGTTGAAATATTGTGTACTCTTGTAAATCATTCTCATTCATTGATCTCCTGTAAGTGCTTTGAATTATTAACCTTCATATCATAATTAAAATATTCCATACAGACAGTATCCACGCTAGGCAACTTTAAGGTAAAACAGGATCTGACCCTTATGTAAGGGTCGTTATTGTTTCTTTTTTTTTCGTGCATGTCATTTTCACATTGGATTGCAGATGCAAAAAGTGGATGTTTGCCAAAAAGACCTGTTTAACACTACTTGTACTTCAATAATGTTATGTTCTTCTACATTTCTCTCTGTTACATTATGTGGATTAATTGTTAAAGAGGACCTCTGGTTGTTTTGAACTAGTAACGGATGATAGAGGATGCATCCCAAAAGACAAATACGCCTTTTGACTGATATACTTTTAGACAATACGCTTGCTGTGGGCTAAATCCGAGATACACGGTACATCAATTTTGAGAGGTTTAAAATCTCGCTTTCTTCTTGCGTTCGATTTCATACCGTCGTGATGTCATAAAAGTAATTCTCCTATTGTTAACAATGGGAGCCGTTGAGTGAGCAGATCTTTCAGTAGTTCTCATAAAAGAAACCTAGCACTCATCTCGTTTCAAGCTATTCTACCTGAGCAGGAAATTTGTATTTTAATTTGTCTTGAATATCATTCACAGTTGACCAAATTTATCAAAAACGGTCTCTCGTCACTCAATAAAGCCCACAGAACCGATCTAAAAAGGTTCCGAAATGAACAGAGGTCCTCTTTAAGTGAAATGCCGTATTCTTGCTATGTTTGTCTTGTTTGATCAAAAACATCAAACTATCATTTTATGTTCATATTTACAATGGATGTTTGTTTTCAATGTTTTGCGTTAGCTCAATACTTTGTTTTGCTAATGAATGCTCATCTTTGTGCAACATATATTCATAGAGGGTGATGATTGCAGCCATGTGTATTTTATACATGTACTCCCCGAGTTGAATTTCTAGTCACAGTATCACAGGCAGCCTTATTATTTAGTCTTTATTCCAATTTTATTTTATTTAATTTAAAGTCTGTTTTCAGATTTGTTAAAATTTTGTCACAAATACATTGTTTTTTGCTTCCACCCCCCCCTGTCTCAACAACATTTGTTATTTATCAAAAGGTGAATAAAATGTTTATTGTTCTCTCAGCTGTGTAAAAATATACATGGGTTATATTTCGAAGTGTGCTATGATGTTGGACAAGACTGCTGTTAAAGAGAAATGGAATCTTGCTTGAATAATACAGTTTATTGTTTGTAGTATATTACTAGAATTTTATCAGAAATCAGTACATGCATCAGAGAAAAATCCAATTAATAATAAACCTATGGTAGAATGTGTAGCATTCAGGAATGCAAAATACATATAAAATGAGCAAAATGCTGCCTTAAAAAAGTATCAATTAAATAGATAACTAATACAGAACAATAAAGTGTATTAGAATTGACCGTTCTAAACTATAAGAGAAAATGATATCCTAAAGTTTGGAGAGATCAGATAAAAAATTGGCATTACATGCACAAAGTTAAATAGCCAAATACCGACAACACACATCAGTCACATTCTTAACAGTTCAGAGACGGCATCACCGAAAAAAGATTCAAAGTCACATGCAAACCATATGGTAATGGCATGGCAGAAGACAACGCTCCAAGAAGTCATCGATTCCCTGAAAAAAAAAAAAAAAAAAAATTAAGAAAAATTTTTTAATTTGCCGGGATTAATGCATAAACTCTTTCTAAGCCGAAAATGCACACTCCCTAATTACCACGCACCCACCTCTTTCAAAACATAATGATCAATCCATGTGAACACGCAATAGCCCCTAGCTACTAATAGGAAGTTATAGCATCAAGCATGATGCTGTAAATAATATCTCCCAAATTTGAACCGTATAGATTCTCATTCAGAGTATCTTTCATTCAACCAACACACGACACCATGTGGTTCTCCTAGTGAAGCAGATTGTCATTCCAAGAATTACATAACTATGGGCCACTCGCTTCCTGCAGTGTTTTTAAAGAGAGCATTTATTCGAAGTGAAACTGACATGTTCTCAGCCTCTGCGCATATAAGTTGATATAACCCACACCATATGGTAATCAACTTTTAAATTTGGAATGCGCAAATACCTTGAGTGAGGGGAGACCTTGGAGGATCTTGATTTTCTTTCTGCGCCTGAAAGGCTTTATTGACGTCAAACTTGACTTTGCCTTCAAATTTATCGACTCTTTCTTGCAGTTTTGCTAATTGCTTTTTCTGCTTGGTGTTGAATGAATTCACTGAGGACAGCTCCTGACAGAAGGTAATGAAACCAGCAGTTGAAAAAAGGCAAGTCTAAAATATTTTCAGTGCTAACCTGTTTCAACTTCAAGTTTTCCTCCTTCAATTTCTCAACGTGGCGGATTTTCTGCTTTGTGTTTTGGTGTCCGAGGAGCGAAGCGTACTTTTGTGCCAGTTCCTGCATTTCACGCTCAACGTCACGTGATCTGCCGAGAATTTCCGCACGTTCACTGGCGTATGCTTCCATTTGTTGCTATTGAAAAAACCGGATATTAATTCGGTCATTCAATGTCATTTTGTTGGTCATACCTTAAACGGCTCCGCTTTCTTCTCCAATTCCAGGTACTTTTCTTTCCAACTGCAAGAAAACGTTCTGATTATAATTTATTCCAAAGAAAAGAAAAATGAAATAGTAATTAAACAAAATCGGAACCAAGAAGCTCACCTACAACCACAAGTGGAAAGGAATTCCATTTTGATCAGTGAAGAGGTGCCGTGGAATTTGATTAAGTTTGGAAACCTTAGCTAACCACCAGGAAAGAACCAAAGGCCTGAAGCCGGGAAATACCTCACACCAAGTCCCGAACCAAAAACCAACACTAACAAAATATGCATCTAGGTCTACTATGGTAGTATGCTCACTCCTCATGCTGCTTAGATCGCCACAGCCTCTCTCTCTGCTCCCACAGTCGGAGCAATTCACGCTGCTTTTTCCCCTCACTGAGACGGCGCATTCTTTATTGCATGCACAAACTGAGATATAAATTTGACCTACCTCTCAGCCTGGTTCCTGTATGAATCCATCGCCATCTGCATTTCAGCCAATTCCGCTCTCAGACGATCCACTTCCTTGCCGCCCTTCTGACTGGACTCCAGAAATGATTGTAATTCGGCAATGTTTAACTTTAATTGCTGAATGGTTATGTCCGATTCCTTGCATTTTTCAGTCATATTTGCAATGATTTCTTGTTTAAAAGCAAGCTCTTTTTCACACCTTTCAATATTATTCTCCATAACTTCCTGGTCGTTAAAAGCACTGGTAGCAAAATCCTGCAGCTGCAATTCTCGCTCAACCACAATTTCTTTCATCTTGAGCAAATCCGTCTCCAACCGCGCAATTGATTTCTCTGCATCATTCGCTCGGCACCATCGCATCTGGCTTTCCATCTTGATCTCACTGACCTTTTCCAACTCATCTCTCGACTTCTCAGCCTCATTCTCCAAGACATCAATCTTGCTCCTGAGCTCTGCGTCAGTTTTCCTCAGCAAGCGTTCATTGTCCTTCCGTTCTTCAATTTCACACTTCATCCTCTTGAGCACCCCCTCCATCTGCTCATGGAGGCTCATCTGGTCAAGCGCCATCTTCTTGTAGGTCTCAACTTCGTGCTCCTTCTCCCGCATCTCCTCAGCCATCAAGAACTCCACGTTCTCCTGCTCCTCAAAACGATCCTCATACTCAGTCAGCAAAAGCTTCACCTTCCTCTCCTTCTCTCTCTCATGCTCCACTATCTCCTCCAAGTCTTTGATCTTTGACTCAAGTTGACCCACTTTCATGTTCAACTCATTATTGACCTGACCCAGGTTGTCGGCTTCCGATTGGCTGGAGTTGAGTTTGCCCATGAGTCTCTGCTGGTCCTCCTTCAAGCGCATGAGTTCGGTGCACGCAATATCGACTTCATCTTTCAAGATGCAAGTCATTTCCTCCTCCTCCTTCAATCTCTCTTCATTCTCCCTCAATTTTTCAACTAGCATCTCCTCTAAGTCTCGCACTTCTTCTTCTCTTTGTACCAGTTTCTTCTCAGTTTCCTGCAAGTGCTGAGACATCTCCTCTGTCTGCCTCTCCATCTCTTCCTTCTGCTCTTTCAGCTCTTCCATCAATTTCTCACGTTCTCTACTCATGTTTTCAACTTCCCACAACTTGTGCTTCATAACTTGCAAGTCCACCTCAGACTGAATATTTTTCTCCTCCAACTAAAATAAGAAACAAATTTACTGATTGAAAAATACTTGTCATTGATAATTGTACCTCTTCCATTATAGTGCTCTGATTAGAGTTTTTCTCCTGCATAGCTTTCAGGCTGCTCTGCACCAGTGAAAGCTCAATGGTCATAATCTCATGCTCTTTGGTGACTTGCTCAATTTCCCCATTTAGGTCATCCTATGAATAAATTAATTCTTTGCAAACAATCAAACGCATAACCAAAACCATACCTTGGCCTGTGTGAGAGTTTGAGCCAACTTTAAATGTCGTTGCAGCAGCTGTTCGTGTTCAGTTTGCAGCTGGTTGCGGCTGGTTTGTGTGGCGTTCAGCTGCAGGATGAGTTGTTGCTCTCTTGATTGGCTTTCAGTCTCTAAATTAATGAGATCTCTCTCCACATCTTCATACTTGGCTGTGATTCGCTGAATGTTTTCATTCAGTAAACTCTCAGATCTGCAGAATAAGCAAATAAAATAAGAAATCATACACTGACCACTTCTAGAAGAAAAAAAATCTGACAAAAATAAAGGGCACTAAAGTCGAGAGAAAGCAACAAAAAAAAGAATAAAAATATTTCCTTACTCTTCCAATTTTCTGATTTGGTCAAACAAGAGCTCAACCTTCTGGACAGCTCTGTCGATTCCAACCTTCTCTGCTTGTGCCTCATCAGCAATGAAGAAGATTTCTCCTTTCAAATGTCGGATCAAATTGACATCTTCAAATTTCTCGAGTTTCATCGCAGAGATGGTTCTTCTGAGGGAACCAATGTGTTTTGCTGTGGCTTCCTCGTAGCTTTGTTTTGCTGCCTCTAGCGTTGCAATTGACTCCTTATCCGATAACTCGACTTCCCTCAGAGCCTTTTCGACTCTCTCCACAATGACAGACTTCAGCTCTTCAGCTTCCTTCTTTAACTCTTCTTCCAAGACTTCTTGCTTCTTCAACTTTTCCTCATTCAACCTTGCTTCTTCCTGTTCATAATTTATTTATTGAAAAAAAAAAAAACAAACCCCAAAAAAGGTTGAAAAACTTACAGCTCTAGATTTTTCTAAACTTTCGAGTTCTTGCTTCAAATCTGTTTGCATTTTCAGTGACGCTATCTTTTCTTCTGTTTTGGAGGTAGAAAAAACACAGTTCAACAGTCTTGTATTTTACAATTACTAAAACACCAACTTTTCATTTCCTCTGCTTGCTTTTTCAGCGATTGCAATTCATTTTCAGCCTTCAGTTTTGAAGATTCTGGATATTGAATAAACAAAATTGTAATATTACTCCTGATTATTCAAATATTCAAATACCAATGTCTGATATTTTCTTCTTGAGACTGGCGACAGTCTCTTTGGATTTTGTTGCACAATCTTCATTGCTTGAAACCTGAGAAAAGCTTATATTTCACATACTGATTAAAAAAAACCCAAAATTAAGCAGTCAATTCATTTTCACGTGAGCAATTGCTCTCTGCTAACTGTTGCTCGCGCAAAATTGATTCACGCGAGCTAAGATATTCTCTTGTTTACGTTCACGAGAGGTCGCCTGTTGATTCTCCTCCGAGTGTTGCTGAAGATTGCCAAACTCCTTATTAAGAGACTTCGATTATCCCGCGTTTGTCTTTGGAGGCGGCCGGCCTTGAATCGAGTTTGCCGATCACCTTATATGGAAGCTAATGTTTTATGCATGAGACGCCGAGTACGATCGGCAGCGAATCATATTGCCCAGGGACAATAAATTATGCGAACTTGTACTGACACTTGTCTCAGTGTTCATAGCGATGATTTCGGTTTCGCTTTGCGACAGCAATAAAGTTATAACGCAGCAAGTACTTAGTAGAGGCAAGTTCCCCAAGGTGATTGCTGACTCGCTGGCCCAGCGGCAGAGTCGTTGGTGAAGCCTTGTCTCACGCTCAGAGGCAACGCGCGCTTCCAAGAAATCGAGTAATGTTGCTGTTGTTGCAGCGCCTTCGATGGAGGTTAACTTACACAATAGTAGAAAAATTGCATATTTGGTGTGTTCAGTACTATCCGTTATCCGTGTTTCAGCACAAGTTAAAACACGGATAGTGTAAAATTGAAGTGTTCGTTTCGAGCGCACAGTAAGCGTAGCACACAGCCATTCTGCACACAAAGTTCACAAACGCTGCTCACTGAAGCTGAGTGATGTCAATTATCATGATGATTAAATAAACACAATTCTATGCCCTTGAATCTCTTCAGTCACGCAAGAGCGACGTAATCACGCGTTGTTGACTCATTCTCCTTTAGTGCCTATTTTTCAACAGTTGAATTGCCCAGCTGTAATGCCCAGCTTTGTCAATAATTGCAGTTTTCGTGTGAACCACAAACAGCACTGAATTTCATCAATTTCCCGACCTTGAACTATGTTTGAAATTGATCTGACATGTACAGTTAATAGTACATGTACTTGGCGATCTAGTGACTTAATTATTTCAAACTTTCTATGGAACAATTGCCATGAACTGACTTGCGCTTCATGAAATTATTAAGTTTGTGCATTTCGAAATCATGTTTGTTGAAAGTGTACAATGTAGCACAAAGTGCATGTTACTGTCCATGCATCTTGGGCTTATAATCTGCGACTCGTGCAGCTGGGGCAAAATGCTTAAAGTAGCCTACACTGATGAGGAATCCACCTCTGTGAAATCAACAGGCAAGCGAGCTGTCTTCATGTGCGATGCCTCTTGAAACTTATTCTGAATGTTTTGATAAAAGAATTATACAAGAAGTAACAAGAATGACACCAGTAGGTCAAGGTCACTTGTCTTTAACTGCTGCAGGTAGAGCGTGGCTTTTGCACTCATAGTGTGTACCAGGCACTGGGGCATTACGCTGCAGGTGCATGCTCCCGTGTTTGGGCATAAATATCCGTGTCCGTCGGATATTAGTAACATGAATATTGGTTTTCCGTGTAGAAGCACTATTTGCCCAGCTGTAATTTCAGGAGAGCTAAAAATTGCTCACCTGGCCATTTTAAATCATAAAGACTGATTAAGTGCCTAACAGAGCATTAAATGAAAATTAACAACTGAAAAATCCAAATAACCAAACCTTCTGTTTGAGAATTTGATGTGCCTTTTTCAGATCGCCAAGCTGCTTTTCTAGACCGGCAGATGACGCAATTTGGGCAGACATGTCTCGATTCTTTTGCTGCAAACGTCCATCAAGACGACTGAGTTCCTCTTCTTTCAGCTGAAGTTTCTTACTCATGTCATTTCGCTCTTGCAGCGCATGCTTCAACTGCAAACATTTAAATGGTGATCAATCACGGATGAGCAATCATAAGCCCAATACCTCCATCTCAAGTTCTTTCATTTTACTATCGACGACAGGTTTTCTGCCAAGGTTAAGTTTCACATCCTGCACGAGGGATGATAAAATATTTTTGATGCATTAAGACTGAATGGAGAATGCACAAACCTTGTGGAGAATGGCCCCAGGAGCTGCCTTCTTTGGTGTTTGGATTGATGACATATTGCTGGTATCAAATGCTCCTGGTCCTGGTAGGTTGAGCTTGTCTGTAAATTGAGAATTACCCGTTATTTATTTTAATTCCTGCTAGGGTGAATGACCGGACCTTTGGCCAATTTGAAGCGGACATCTTTACCATCGAGAAAAGCAGCCGGAATTTTCTCCTGTGCCTTTGGATCATAACTGCCAGGAGCTGGGGCAACATCTGAAAAATAATTATGACTCAAAATGTAAACAATTTATTTTCATCATTCTTATTTATTATTTAAATGCATAACAAATTAAAAAGAAATAATCAGATGAATTTAGAATCAGAAATTTTAAAATAACATTCTACTTGCACTCTAAATAATTTGCCTGATCAGTTTGATGACCAGATTCAGATTTAGGATTGGTCGATTTCTCTAACTGCAGAGCAACTGTACGGGCCATACCAGTAATGTGACGTGAAAGAGCATGCTTCTTGAGATTCCTAGTGCTACTTCCAATACCTCCACTTCTTTTACAATCGCTCTCTTCATCCTGTGATCACCTTTGATTTTTTGCATGCACAGCTTGCACCTCATCTCCACAACCATTTTATTATTCTTCTCTTCTTCAAGTGTGGTTAAAGGCATTTTGCCCAACAGCGTCTGAGGCTCTGAGCGACAATTTTAGCGTGAACAAAGGTGAAGTACAGCCTGTACATGGTTAACGATTCCGAGAATTGGATGACCATAGCTTGTTCAGGGGCTCTTTATACTACTAGTATTCTGTAAGTTAACCTTCATGAGTCCATCGAAGGAGCTACAACATTACTCCATCTCTTTGAAGTGCACGTCGCCTGCGAGCGTGAGACGGGGCTTCGCCTGCGACTCCGCCGCTGAGCCAGCGCTCGCGAGTCGACAATCACCTTGGTGGAGCTTGCCTCTGCTTGGGGAGCGGTCTCACTAAACACCTCAAATCCCCAAATCCTTTGTTGTGCCTCAAACGACATCAGTGTCAAGTTCAAGGTCAATCATAAGTTCATAACGCACTGTGAAAGACTGTGTTGTGAGACTCTTGTAGGTTTCTATTTTATGCTGTAACACATTATCAAAAAAAACTTTCATCATATGGACGACCAGTGTGTATTCATCGTTTTTCGGGTGTGAGAGATTGGCAGTCATTGAGTTGTTTTCAAGAGGCAAAGCACTCGTTTGAGGTGTTTAGTGAGACCCCTTGGAGAGTTAACTTTTAGTGCCGTCGCAATGCGAAACTGAAACCATTGCTATGAACGCTCAGATGTGTGTCACTTCGAGTTCGCATAATATATTTTCCCAAAAAAAAAATTAGAAAAAAAAAAAAACCAGTATGTTTTTGTTTGTGCATCTAATATGATCGTTATGATAGAATTTCCTGCTCGGGCAGAATAGCTTGATACAAGATGAGTGCGAGATTTATTTTATGAGAACTACTGAAAGATCTGCTCACTCGATGGCTTCCATTGTTAACAATAGGAGAATTACATTTATGCCGTCACGACAGTATGAAATTGAACGCGAGAAGAAAGCGAGATTTTAAACCTCTCAAATTCGATGTATCTAGGAATTAGCCGACAGCAAGCGCATTGTCTAAAAATATGTCAGTCAAAAGGTGTATTTGTCTTTTGGAATGCATCCTCTATCATCCGTTACTAGTTCAAAACAACCAGAGGTCCTCTTTAAGTTGGCTTGCCTGTACTAGCTGGAAACACTTTATTAGTCTACCAAAACATAAATATAGATATATAATTTCTAAGATGGGAATTTCCTTCCTGATTTGAAATTATGATAGCATTGAAGAGTTTGATGGTTCCTATTTCAGGAACTTTGAGGACACTAACATTCACATTTTTTAAATCATGAACTGCAATAACTCTCAATGAATTATCAGAAAATCATGCAGATTGTGAGTTTTACTTGTATTTCTGCTGATAGAATGATAAACTAGCTGCTCTCTTCCTGGCTGTTGTGTTTTATACATTAACACATTTGTATGTGTTGTATCGAACAAAACAGTTGATGCACTGGAGACGGCCATGAATGAAAATTTAATTACCCGGTATCTACGAATAGGATGCTTGAATAGTCATTTAACAAACATATATATATCAGTTTCTAAGATTGTAGCATTCTTGTATTCATGATTTCTAGTTTTGAGGTCCAAAATTATTTTCATGTCTGGTTCTCAATAGGTCCTAGCAAGAATTATTAGTGCAATTTTACAGATTACTCAACTTGAACTCATCATTATGGTAGACTAACCAGAACAATCACTGTTATTGGCATTTAAAGATCATTCAAAGCTCATTGCAATGCTTTAACCCTCTGGTTTTTATCTTGAATTTTAGCTGAGATACAGTTGTTTGTGGGATCTTATGCTCTTATTATTATTGGTTCAATATTAATTATCCTGCAACCTGTACTCATTATTATAGTAGACATGCTATAGCTTTCATTGTTACTGCATTTAAATTATAAAGGGATGGGGAACTAAATTTTAAGTGATGTTCTGTTGACTCAAAGCACCAATCGATAGCATTCCGTGCCAAGAACACCCTGCCTCGATAAAAGTGTATGGAAATAATGCATTCCGAATATCGGGGTTAGCATTGTGCCTATGGAAGAATGGCTTCCATTGCGAAGTATAGGAGGCAAACGTCAGCTGAGGGCTTGCCGTGATTGGTCCCGTTCCCTTCGTGAAGCTATCGATTTCAGTCAATCAGAGCAGACCATCTTCGCCATGAAAGGACATCTTTGTTGTTTACAAAACAAAACTGTCAGTATTGCGCATGTGCGGGGAACTCTGGCTGACCTTTTTACTGTTTCAGGATGAGAAACCATGGTAGGTGTCCTAGAAAATCACTTGTTAAAATAAGAAAAATAGCGAAAAATATTTTTTTCTCTAGCTTGACTGGTGGCAAAATGATTATTCTATCTTTTTCCGAAAATAAAATAAAAAAATACCCAGGGGTTTAGTCGCAGGACACGCTGATATGACGAGGCCCATTGTAAAAGATGGGGAACTCGGTGTTTCACCACAGCGTCTGAGTCTGACGTCACGCCTAATTAGCAATATATCAGTAACCGACTTACTAAGGTTAGGGAACCAGGGAAATTACATATTTAAATAAGGTACTGAATGCTGCAATGCAGTGTGATTGATTACTAGTATTAATCAGACCAAACGCCCTGGCGCCCAGGGGCCTTACAAGACGCAAGTGGCAGTGAGCACTGAGCAGTGGTGAGACTGAGTTGCACCTGCCAATTCAACTGAACTTAACCGTAACGTTACGTTCATTTTGAAGTTCAAACCAGCGTTACCACGTTCACCAAGCTAAACGTTTGCAGGAGGAAAACTGGGTAAAACTATCAAGAAAGGCGTACTTTTGATTTCATTGAAACGGCGCGCTTTGGGGAATGACATATTCTCCACGATGAGGATGCCTAGCGAAGAAGAGCCGAAGGATATTCAATCCTTTTAACAAATTTCAAGTTTTCCCGATTTTCAAAACATCGCTTTCCGGAAGTTGTGAATTGACCAATCAGAGCGTGGGAATTGTAAGTTGAATATTCATGATTTTGAATGAATATTCACGATCACCTAAAAAGGCTGAAGTCTCGCGACGTATCGTGAGACGTGACGCTTCGGGCACTTTTGGTTTTATTTATTTCTAAATTTCCTTGTGATCCGTTGATTTTTCCGTGTTTAGACCAAATTCGGATGATTTGTATTTGAGCAACGATAAAAAATGCCTGAAAGTACGCAAATAAACCATTGCATTTTGTCGATGTCAAGTCGTTTTCCTCGTATACCTGTATTATCGCTCAGCCCTGACCCCGCCTCACACTCTGTTCTGTGGCCCCTGCCCTGGTGAAGTTGAGCTGTTGACTTTGTTTTCTTACAACTTAATTGTACCTATATATTTACTGCATGCCTCATTGAAAAATTGAAGCCCACCGGCTGACAGGTGCCAATTCATAACTGCAAGTACTTATTAGTAATATTTATCGAAGTGATTCACTGCTTGCTCGCCACGCCTTTTCTGTTGTACGGTAATACTAATAGTCAACACGCCCAGCCTTTTCATCAGTACCACTAATAGTCAACACGCCCGTGCGTAATGTACTAATCTGTGATTTGACACACCTCCCTTCATGCCTTACTTCTTGTATGCACTCGTTGACATACTGAGTCTGAGTCTGGGAAGATGAGACTATTAAATTGTATAATTATGGTGACAACCCAGAGTCATGTCACAAAGAAAGTCTATTATCTTTAAAATATATCAAACGTATAGAAAGCGACGCGAGAAGAGGTACTGCAGTATCCAGTAGTCAATTCAAGGCAGTGCTGTATATGGCGCTGTGCACTGGGTTACTCCTTTCTGCCATACAGACAGTGCGTACATGCTCGCTAATGTATTTACGATCGCCGTACGTCGCATCGATTCTCCGAATTGAAATTCGTCAGTTTCACTTTCGTCTCTCGAGTATTCTGCGCTTACTTTTGCATTAACTGTTCGATCGTTATCTGAATCTTGACTTTTCTGATCATCAATGAAATTTTTATTTGTATTATATATTATACATTGTATAATACATTCACCGTCTTATATATTATACACTGACACATGACCGGAGCTCGGTCAACCAGGTTTCAATTTAGGCGTGTCAACTAAAATTGAACTAGGCAACACACCGGGCGTGTTCACTAGTGGTTTCCAATATTAGTACCTGCCATAAGTTATCATAAAGCGTCGTTCACATAATTATATTATTACAGACATTTGTCAACAGGTGATGTGTATCATAAAGCGCTAATATTTGACTGTCATTCAGACAAAATGTCGGGTTATCAACAGTAATACCAAGAAGCTGCACGATTGTTGCTGCCTTGGTCACACACAATACATTTAACGTACCACCCACAGTTTTGAATTAGTTTGATTGATTCAATTAATTTGTCGGCCAAAAAATTGTTATTCATGGTTCCAGAAGTAAAACAAAATTCCAAAGTGTTGTTTCCAAATAAACTCCTAACCATAAAAACTCCAGCATGATTTGCCACATGCTTAGTGCGACCCCCCCAGACCATAATTCTCTAAACCGGACGCACAATCTTAGGAAATATCATATTGAAGGCATTCTTTTTTGGTCATCTCATCAAAAACAATTGTACAGTATTTTGAGCGCTATGACATGGCAGTAACTTTCATTTGCAGAGCAAATAATAAAATCTGCTCTTGAAAAACTGGACAAACATTGATCTTGCTTATGTAACCTTTCAGAGTACTGATACAAGGGAGAGTAAACACTTTCGTGAATAACCTGTAAGCTTTGGGGCTGGCATCAAAAATTGACAAAGAAAACATTTTCAGTTCATCGGAATATTGTGGCCTTGTTTTTTTCTTGTGCGAGGAAGAATTTGTGATTTGAAAAATTGAAGGGCAAAACCCGAAAGAAAGGTCAGATTGGGATGATGCGGTATGTGCTTTCTTTTGAGGTTCATGACGAGTTGGAGGAGGCTTTCTTTTAGAAGCAAGGAGGCATGGGGGATTTGGCACATTGAAGAGGGTTGGGACTGCACTTGACCCCAAGTGCGAGCGCCTGGAAAAATTAACCCTTCCTGTGCTATTTGCGACTACTGTTGCTATGCGTTATGATCCTTCTGACTGCTAATCGCGAAAATAGTCGTTTCCGAAGATACCGGAAGTTAGTTGGCACTTTCCGTTGCTTTCCATGACATAAATCGATCGTCGGTTATGCTCGGAGATGTCACCTACTTTAGGCTTCCGTTTCCAGTCACGTGGTCATTTATTTTTAGCCTCAGCTCTGCTTTGAACCTGCTGACCTCTGTTGGGGGATTTAAACGTCTGCAGATAGATTCTATTGCGAAGATACTCGAAGTTAGTCGGCACTTTCCATTACTTTCCATGACAAATATCGATCACCGGCTATGCTCGGAGATCGGCTATGCTCGGTTTCAGCCATGTGGTTTTTTATTTTTAGCCTCAGCTTTGTTTTGAACCTGCCGACCTTTGTTTAAATGCCGGGGGATTTAAACGTCTGCAAATAGATTCTATTGCTTGCAATCGTTGCTATTTTAGCCTGATGTAGATATTATTTCATGAATGAAACATTGATTACATGTAGTAATACGCTGTTTTACTACACATTGCAGTTGACCATGGCTTCTGCAGACGTTTCTAGTTCTAGTTACTGGTGTGCTGATTGCAAAGTCACCTTATGCATCCCTGACTGTTTCAAAAGATATCATACTCTTGAATGCTATTACAGTAAAACCTCAATGTGTCGAACGTCTGTCCCTCGAATGTCTCCCTGTGTCGAAGTGTTTTCGAAGTCCCGACGATTCTCTTATACTTTACTATTAGCATTAATATCCGTTCCTCGAACGTCTCATTCTCGAATTTATCCTTGTGTCGAAGTGTTTTCTGTGTCCCCAAGACATATTTTCGATCTCTAGCTCGAAGTCGAATAATTTGATCAGCGTATTTCTCAGTTTGGTAACTTCAAAGAGAGAGAGAGAGAGAGAGAGAGAGAGAGAGAGAGAGAGAGATAATCAGTTGTTTACAAAGCATCAAAACATCCCCGTCCCCACAAAGCAGTCGGCAGCCTTTATCTCTCCTCTGTTTACGCCGCGACTAGAGCTTTGATTGGCTGACTCCAAAGATCAACGGACCATGGATCTCAACTAAGCTATAAGGCATTGTTGTTGGTGTATTTGTGATGATCTTTGATGAATGACTGACCAGGGCTTGGCTGACCCCTAAAATCAATAGACCGTGGATTTCAACTAAGGCATTGTTGTTGGTGTGCTTGTGATGATATTTAATGAATTGTTGACAAAAGATCGCGCGCATTCGAAGCTAGAGTTCATTAAAGAAATCCAGCCTTAGATCTACACGTTGATAAATATGTGTTAATTAAAAGTTTCAATCTCAATTTCTCCTAATCATTTCTTTGGTCTAGATTTCTCGTAAGTGAGATCACCGTTCATAGTTTATGAGTTCATAACACATGCAGTTAATCATAACGTCAGAGCACAGTTTGGAATCATAACGGTCATATCATAACGGCCTTGATCGGTCCGTCGAGGTATCCTTGAGTCGAAGTTTTTGAGCTAACCCTACGGACTTTGACACATCGAGGTTTTACTGTAATTGTAATGTTCAGTGTTGATAAGTTTCCTGACATTCACTTGGTAACTTCTTCTATTATTTTACCTTGATTTGAAGCCTTAAGTAAGCTGCAGAGGCTTTGTATCATGTTCCGCATAAGAAAAATTCTTGTAATGATGTTTTATCAAATGAAACATATAGTTTTACTTAATGTCTTAGCTCTGACTATGGATTCATCAGAAAATTCAGAATCTGTAGATGCAATTTGGTATAAAGAATATTAGTTTATGTTGAGAAATGGCTGAGATAAGATTTTTTCAAGATTGTATATCCGAAGTTTTACAAATTTTGAAATTAATGTGGCAGACAGAAGGATACAGGGCCTAAGATATTAAAGCACAGGAAGGGTTAAAGGGAGGGAGAACTTGTTGAAAATGGACTTTGAGTCGTTATTTGATGCACCAAAGATGATTCTTATGCCTGGCCCACACAAGGAATATCATCGCTAACGATTTCGCGGGAGATATAATGCTAATTAGGCGTGACGTCAGTCGCTGTGATGAAACACCGAGTTCCCCATCGTTTACAATGGGCCTCGTCATATCACCGTGTCCTGCGACTAAACCCCTTGATATTTTTTTTATTTTCTTTTCGGAAATAGATAGAATAATCATTTTGCCACCAGTCAGGCGCATACAAAAAATATTTTTTGCTATTTTTCTTATTTTAACAAGCGATTTTCTAGGACACCTACCACGTTTCTCATCCTGAAACAGTAAAAAGGTCAGCCAGAGTGCACCACGCTTGCGCTTTCGTTTCGTAAACAACAAAGATGTCCTTTTATGGCGAAGATGCTCTGCTCTGATTGGCTGAAATCGATAGCTTCACGAGGGGAACGGGACCAATCAGCCATCAGCCAAACCAAGCCATCAGCTGACGTTTGCCTCCTATACTTCGCAATGGAAGCCATTCTCCCATAGGCGCAATGCTAACCCCGATATTCGGAATGCATTATTTCCTTACGCTTGCATCCAGGCATGGTGTTCTTGGCACGGAATGCTATCAATTGGTGCTATGAGTCAATAGAACATCACTTAAAATTTAGTTCCCCATCCCTTTAATCCTTTCATCTGAGCTGTTTACCAACAAACCATTGAATTGAATCTATGATATTTTTACCAAGGCTTAGGCAAACATTGCAACAATAACACGTGGACAACATCAGAACTTTAAAGCTGTGAACGCCGACGCTGAACACAGAGAGTGAAATGCATATCTCCCACGCAATTAAAGCAATGGATAGGTAGCTGTCGCCTTTGTCGGCTTTCAAAGCGTTATTGTTTGTTTTGATTACAATTTACAAAAGATAAAAAGTCCTTTGATCGTTGCCGATGATTGGAAAAATACTCTATGAATATTCAATGAACTCCGGCGACAGAGCGAGCGCTCAAGGTGTGAATTGACAGCTTTTGCTTATGAAAGAATAATGTTTGATTTCTTCAAGAAATAAAGATGTAAGGCCTAAACTATCCTTCAAATCCATAAAATTGTTCTTCCTTGTTACAACACAGTATGCATGCTAGGTAACAATACATACAGTAAACCAATAGGCATTATGGAGTGACCATCATGACGGTCAGTCGGTGCGTTATGGGCCAAATCCATTACACTGACAAATTTGTTACAACGACCGATTTGCCTGAAACCAAACATGTCGTTGTAACGAGCTTTTACTGTAATTGCTTTTTTTTTTCTCTTCAGAGCCAGACGCAGATGACGCAGTGTTTTCCAACCCGCTGCCCCCATCACATCATCACTTCCAAGATGATGGGGGAGATGGAGGGTTTGTTGTCTGAAATGTGATGTTTATAAACTGACTGTTATTCACCCAGGGGGCAGCCACTGACCAACGCTGACTTCCGGAAGCTTCTGATGACCCCAAGGGTGGGTCCCAGTGATACGCAGCAAACTCAAAAACCAGAGAGAATTCGAGAGAAAACTGAGTAAGTTAATTTGTTGAATATTCTTACATTCTCTCAACGGCACAATTCCAGTCGGAGAACTCATGTGCAAACAGAGGAGCGGAAAAAAAGAAAAAGGTAGGTCTTGAATCTCTCGATTCCATTGAAGAAAGAATTGATTATAAATTTTCTTTCCTTCAGCTATTATGCTAAACTGCGCAAAGATGAGGAAGAGAGACAGAAGGAGCTGGCTGCGAAATATCGTGATCGGGTATGCGTTATTGATCAAAGAATAAACTGAGTAGAAGTATTTGCTGTTTTTCTTTTTTAGGCTCAGGAACGACGTGAAGGCGGAAATCTGGATTATGATCAGACGGAGCTTGTCAGCACGACCGCTGATTATAGGGCAGTCGCTCCTGATGCCAAATCGTTAATATTTAATCATTTTTGAAATGAGTTATTTTTATTATTTATTTTTGCAACAGTGGAGCTAATTTGGCAGAAAGACGAAAACTTTTGATTCAGGAATCAAAGTTCTTGGGTGGTGATATGGAGCACACACATTTGGTGAAAGGCTTGGATTATGCCCTTTTAGAAAAGGTTTGATTCATGAGACGTTGCCAATTAAAAAAGGAATATTCAAAATAATTTGTCATTTTTATTTTTATTTCTTATTATTTTTAAAGGTTCGAGCTGAGATAACGACCAAAGAGGAAGAAGATGAAGAAGAAATGGAAGATGCAGTTAGTGAAGTTGTAAAGGAACAAGCAACGTTAGCTATTAATTCATTCTAATATCTTAGAAATATATTCAAATTTTACAGGGAAGAAGAGGAGGAGGAATCGAAGCCTGTCCAGTACAAATCAGTCCTTGGTGTGTTAGAGAAAGGATATTTGGATTACCTGATTATTTATTAATTTTCCACTGACAGGGCGAAATGTTCACAGAATCGCAATGCGTATCAAGAATAATGAGCGCAACGAGCACTTCCTGCCCCATCGCATGGCGTACATTGTGGAATTAGATGATGAGTACAATGAAACGGACATTCCCACGACATTATTACGCAGTAAATCGGATTGCCCGACGCTCGAGTCCACCACTACGCTTTCTACGAATGATATCGTCATTCAGAAATTGACGCAGATTCTGTCTTATTTGAGACAGGGAAAACGAGAACGAAAAACCAAGAAGAAAGAGAAAGGTTGGCAGGCAAACTTTGTTTATTTACTGACATATTTTTTTCTTTTTTTTTTTTCTTCAGTCGGTAAAGTCAGAGAAGAGGAGAAAATTGAAAGACCAAAGATGGCTGAGGACAGGTATTTTGTTACTTTTTCCTACTTGAGAACAATTTATTTTTGCTATCAGCATTTACGGAAATCTCGGAGATTACCAGCCGGATGTTGGCAAGAAAGAGAACGAGGTTCAGCAGAGGAGTGATCGTGATCGCAAGGATTCACGGCGTGGCGACCGGGATAGGGATCGTGACAGGGACCGACGTGACCCCAGAGATCGTGACAGGGATCGTCGCAGAGACAGAGACCGTCATGATCGCGATAGAGAGAGGAATCGTGACCGGGAAAGGAGGGATAATCGTGACAGAGGAGCTCGAGATGAAGGACGTGAAAAGAAGAAATCCTACTTTGAAAAACCTGTTGATGAGGTACTTGAAAATATTCATGATGATCCCTCTTGACCTGACCTTATTTCTCAGGATGATGGACCACCTGATCAGATCCCAACCACTGCCAAGGAACTTGTTCAGAATATTAATGAGCGGTTCTCTGCAACTAAAGTAAGTGAAAAATATGGAAATATCATTGATATCTGGGTTGAATCCCTTCTCTTCTCCATTTCCTATGACTTTTGTTGTTTTTTATGGTTAAATCCTAGTTTTACCTATATATCACTAGCCTCCGTTTGTCTGTCCGCACTATTTTTAATGCACGAGATCTCTGGTGTTTGTACACTTAGAGCTTTGAGACTTCGTCACATTATGCATTGAATACAGACACAGGTCTGAAAGAAGTGTTAAATAAAATAGATGAAGGTCAAGGTCACACGAGCCAATTAAGTGAACATCTACTCATGCTCATAACTACAACTCGGATTTCAATAAATTTTTCACCATTCAATTCACAACGTGTACAAGTCTTGTATTTGAATCTAGTGTGTAAGATCATTATATTCACAGCAATGAGTTAATTACTCATTAATTAGCACTTAATAACACATTTTGGGAAATTCTCTGAACCAAATGTCAAATATACATCTTGTCATCCTGCTTCACATATATTTTTGGAGAGGTCACGTCAAGGTCAAGGTCACAGTCGCCTGTTGAATGTTGCTTCTTGGTGGGACTGTAGCTTTGTAAGTAATTGTCATAAAACTACGAAAATCAGGACTAACAAACCCAAGATACCATGCTTTATAGTGGCACAAGTCCCTTTGTCTAATCAGGAATTTTAATTTTCAACTAATCACAGCTCGTTAACTATAAACATACTTGTACTTGTACCCGTACTTGTACCCGTACCTGTATTTGTACTTGTACAAACATGCTCATGGACTTCAATCACACATTCGGTTCATAAAAGACACCATCAACTTGACTACCATGTAATTTTTCGGTCCTTTTATATTTTGATATAGCCAGATAATTCATCTCACATCTTTGTGGTTTAGTGGCAAGATGGTCTACCAGATAACCTGAGGTTCACGGTTCCAATCCCATGTCAGATCATTTTCTAAAGTTACATTTTGCTCAAACATTTTGTTAATGTTAATTCTACAACAATCATCGCGAATTTAAACTTACATCGACCTCTATTTTCCCACTTTACTTTGATATGTGTCCTTCAGTACCATCACTCATCTCCAATAAGTACATTATAGCTTCTCCTATCGATTTACCCATGGTCGGAGTTCCTTCGATGTCTTGATTCTTTATCGCCAGGTGAAAAAGCCTGTCCACATTTTGCTTGGGTGACTGTATCTCAAAGGTCACAGTGACCATGGGTCTCATACTTTTCACTTGCAAGCCTTAGTATGAACGCCAGGTCCAAATGGAGTATTCAGTGATACTGTTCAGACACCAAACAATTATGCCCAATTAATGAGCAATTATATCTCTTATTCACTAACGAATGAACCTTATGAATTCTAACAAATGCTGTTACATGGGGAATGAATTTTCAAAAAATAAATGTGCTCATGGATTTCAATCACACACTTGGTTTAAGAGTTATGCTCATTAAAGACATCTACTCTCGATCCAGCATGCAACTTTTCAAATCTTATATATTTATTTTTTGATACTGCCACCTGTATCCATACCTGCCTTTGTGGTGTAGTGGCTAGGCGGTGGACTTAGGGTTCTGAGGTTCACAGTTCAAATCCCATGTGTGACAAGTTTAAACATTACCTTCAATTTTTAATTTTTTTAAAACAACAATGATCACGATTTTAAACTTAGGATACACAAACTTTTTTTCTCTCTCTTTACTTTTATATGTGTCTTCTAGTACTTCTATCAATCATGTCCAATCAGTACACTCAAGCATCTCCTATCGATTTACCCATGGTCGGAGTTCCTTCGATGTCTTGATTTTACCGTCATTCGATCTCTTCTTTTCTTATCTCATCAGCAATGGGGAGAAGTGGATCTAGGTCAAGAGGCCGGGTTCAGAAACGCTGCTGAAGCTAAAATGAAAACAAAGGATGACGAAAATATGACGAAGATCAATAAGAAAATGGCGGTCGACAGCTACGCTGAGTGCTACCCAGGGTGTGTGGGGCTCTGATTATATGACACAGCATGATGGAGTCAGCTGATGCGATTGACGACAGCGATGATGAAGTTGACTTCCTCAAGATGGACCAGGGCAACAAGAAGGGGCCAGTTGGAAGATGGGATTTCGAGACTCAGGAGGAATACAGCAGTTACATGGGACAAAAGGAAGCACTGCCAAAGTGAGTGCATTCGGAATAGCATCACAATGGCAATTGAATACAATTATACGTGTCACACATTTCTTGAAAGCATAGCCACGCCCTAAATGCATGTAGAATCTCCTAACTACCTAATATCTGCTTACTTACCTTAATATCCACTCATCTCAAATTGAAAGTTTTAAAAAATAATGTTAGAAAAAGTTGTAATACTTTTCAAAATTTGAATTGTTATTTTCTGTCACAGGGCAGCCTTCCAGTATGGTTTAAAAATGGCGGATGGCCGCAAAACTCGTCGAGGAGGTCCGAAGGATGATAAAAAAGAACTTGATCGCGAGTGGCAGAAGATCCAGAACATTATCCAGAAGAGAAAGGCAGACGGACAGGATGGGCCGCACTTCAAGAATGGAAAGTTCAAGGATTAAATTCAATGAAAATCACGTGTGTAATAAAGTAATCATTGTATTCATGAAACATGTTTTTGTTTTTTGTTGTAATTGAAATTTATGACAATTTTTAATTCCAACACTCATGAAATGAGGCGTCACTGTGATTTCAAACAAGGCAATATTGAATATGGAAATTTTCTGTCAGTTACATGTATGGTGTACTGGCAATTACTGCTCACATTCCCAATGCTCAAAAGCTTAAAATAATTGGGAAGCATGGACTTAGCAGCATTTTCACTGGTCTCCGGCGTTACCGAAAGGAAGCACCGGCACACACACCCATAGAGCGAAAAATCTACTTGTATATAAAAGAACTTTTAAGCCCTACTTCAACGGCGGAACGAAATGCCTCTGCACCATATTTCCGCTGCTTTACCGATACGCTTGACTGCGTGCCGGGGTTTCGAGGGCCATGCGCGGTCTAATAAGGGAGTTTAGCATCTCAGTTCGCGCGCTTTCCGCTCAAGGCGTATCGGGAAGGGGTCTAAGGTCGATGCTCCGTCACTCAGCGTCTCAAGATGGCAGACCATGTATCGCTCGACGATTTTCGCCGCTGGAAAGTGGATCCTCTGAAGAAATTCTGCCGGGGTCGAGGCATCAGCGTAGCCAAGAAGAGGAAGGAGGAACTCGTGGCCCTGGCCTACGCTTTGACTATGTTACGTTATGGTCAAAAAGAGCGCGAAGTGCGTTATGTTTTTCTTCATTATTTAGGTCAAGAAACCCCAATTATCTATTATTATTTTTCAGGTTCATTATCCTTTTTGTGTATGTTCTGTTCCTTCTTATTATTATTTTAATGATGAGTTATGTATGTTTTGTGTGATATTTTGGTCTTATTATTATTTTGAAATTGTACGCCGTGATTGAATAAAAAGAAGCCCCGTTGCTTTTTTTCTGTTCCGGTTTTCCCCAAAAAACGTGTTGCTTGGAGAACGTTACTTCCCAATATTATTTTCAAGATTTTATCAGGTTATGGGCCCAGAAGCGCCTGTAAAAGTCAAGCATGGACACCAAGTGGAACATTGAGAAACTCGGTGAAGGAAACTACGAGACCTGGACGTTTCAAGTTATGCATTATCTCAAAGGAAAAGACTTGTGGAAGTACGTGGATAAGGCTCCGGCAACGGGCGATGACGCTAACCAGCGACAGAAGGCCCTATCGCTTTTGGTGGTCAGTGTGAAGCCAAGTGTACTGTATGTCATAACCTCTTGTGTGGATGCACACGAGGCTTGGACTGCTCTTGAGGGGCACTTCCGAAGGTGCACAACGGCTAGCAAGCTCTACCTAAAGAAAACGTTCTTTAGGTGTACTATGACAGAAAATGAAACCCTGGAAGAGCACCTAAAGAAGATGAAAGCGATGACAGACAAACTGGCGGCAGTTGGCTGTACCGTGGCTGAAGAAGACCAAGTAGCAACACTTCTTGGCAGTTTGCCATCGCGCTTTAATGGCATCGTTACAGCTCTGGAGGCGAGGTTGGATGATCTGACGTTTGCTTTCACCAAGCAAGCTCTTCTGAATGAGGAGCAGAAGCAAACCACTACCCTGGATGGATCTTTGATGAAAGCAGACTCTGTGATGAAGGCGAAGACTCACCCGTCGGCCCCATCCCAGCCTACCCAGGTTGTGAGACCCAAGACCAAGGTTGTTTGCTACCATTGCGGCAAACCTGGTCACTACAAGTCATCTTGTTGGAAGCTCCGAAAGGATTCCACGAAAGCCAACCTGAGCAGTGAGAGTACAAGTATCGGAGACACAGCATTCAAGCTGAGTGCTGTAAGCGGCAACGGTAGTCAACAGTATGGCGAAGAACTTCTGGTGGACTGTGGGGCGACATCCCATATCGTCCATGACAAGTCGTGATTCATCACCTTCGACAAGACTTTTCAACCCGAGAACCACATCATGGAACTGGCGGATGGGACGCGGAACGCAGGAGTTGCAGAGAGAAGGGGCAATGCTGTTGTGAACCTCTTCGACCAGAGTGGAAGGACCGTCTCAGTAACATTGCGTGACGCGCTTTGGGTTCCCACATACCCAATGGACATATTTTCAGTACAACGTGCGACTGAAAATGGAGGAACTGTCAACCTTAGCTGTAAAGACTCAGTGCTGAAGTCATCGAATGGGAAGCAGTTTCCCATTGTGCAGCACAATCGTCTTTTTTTCTTGCCCTGTAAGTCAGAGTCAATTGATATTTCAAAGTTGAATGTTTCGCATGATAATGTTGCTAGTGTTGCATGTGCAGAGTCATTGCAAGTATGGCATCACAGGTTGGGTCATTGCAACGCGGCTGACATTCTGAAATTACAGAGTGTTGTAAGTGGTATGAAAATATCGAGCAAAGATGTTTTCAGTTGTGAGACGTGTGTGCAGGCGAAACAGTGCAACTCAAAGGAGAGCACTCCCCGGGCACGAGCAAAGCATGTGCTCGACTTAGTGCACACTGATCTTTCGGGGGCTATCACCCCAACTGGCAAGTATGGATATCGCTATGTAATTATCTTCACTGATGATTATTCTGGGTACCATTTCTCTTACTTGTTGAAGCACAAGAATGATGCAACAGTGGCACTGAAATTGTTCATTGCAGACGCGCGCCCATATGGCAATGTGAAGGTCATCCGCAGTGATGGTGGCACTGAGTTCACTGGCTCTAGTTTCAAACAGGTGTTGGTGGACAATGGCATTAGACATGAAACGTCAGCACTGTACTCGCCGCATCAAAATGGAGTTGCTGAACGTGCATGGCGTACAGTGTACAATATGGCAAGGGCAATGTTGTTTGAAGCAAATTTACCCAAAGACCTTTGGATCTTTGCGGTTATGATGGCAGTCTACGTCAGAAACCGCTGCTTCAACAGGCGGACAGGTCAAACACCGCATTTCTTGATGACTGGCAAAGTGCCAGATCTTGGCTCCCTTCAGGCTTTTGGGACCAAGTGTTATGCTTATGATCCTCAGTCAAAAGGCAAATTTGACTCAAGATGTATTGAAGGCATTTTTGTTGGCATGGCCAAACGAAGTCCGGCATACATGGTGTATATCCCGGCGACTGGTGCAATCATTGAGAGAAGGGTGGCCACATTCTCAAAAGTGCAGAGCAAACATCCTGAAAAGGCAGATATGGATGAATGCAGTATCGAACTGGCAGATGATGATGGGCATGGGGGTGCACAGGAAGGGGGTGCACCGGAGGCTGGTTCAGGGGATGATGCTCCAATCCCAAGATACCCTGCCCGTGAGCGCAAAGCTCCTGCTAAACTCGATAATTATGTCATGCTGAATGACATTGACTACATGTACAAAGTGGCGGCAAGCGATGTACCTACCTCCTTTGCCAAAACACTGGAGGGCACTGAGGCCACTGATTGGCAGGAGGCTATGAATGCTGAAATGGCGGCATTAAATGAAAATAAAACATGGGAATTAAAACCCTTACCTGAGGGCAAGACCCCTATTGGAAGCCGCTGGGTGTATGCCAGAAAGTTGGACAAGAATGGTCTTGTTGACAAGCATAAAGCACGTCTTGTAGCAAAAGGTTACAGTCAAGTTGAGGGAGAGGATTATTCTGAGACCTTCTCCCCCACTGTACGTATGACCACAATACGCACGATGGTACAGTGTGCTGTGAACCATGACTGGTTCCTGAACCAAATGGATGTGAAATCGACTTATTTGAATGCAGAAATCGATCACGATATATACATGGAGCAACCTGAAGGCTATCAGGTGACCGGGATAGATGGTCAAAAATTGTATTGTCATCTGAGAAAGTCCCTGTATGGACTGAAGCAAAGCGGCAGACTGTGGAATGAAGTGCTGAAGGCTCAGCTAACTGCTTATGGTTTTAAGCAATCGCAGCTTGATACCTGCCTCTACATGTATGCGCATGGTGCGTGTGTCGCTCGTGTGGCCGTCTTTGTGGATGATCTGATTATTGCATCAAATGACAAATCACTGATGGATGAAATTAAATCCATGTTACATCAGAAATTCAAGATGACTGATTTGGGCCAATTAAGTTGGTTTCTTGGCATTGAATTTGAACGTGGCCCTGATTATTGCTCACTGAATCAGTCACAGTACCTTGAGAGTTTACTGAAAAAGCATGGCATGAGTGATTGCAAACCTGTCAGTACCCCTTGTATTGAGAAACCAGATTTTGATGACGATGAATTGGCAGATGTGCCAAACGAATTGTACCGAAGCATTGTGGGCAGGCTTGTTTATGCTGTTACATGTACCCGCCCAGATCTCTGTTGGGTTGTGTCCAAGCTCTCTCAGTACTTGAATGAACCTGTCACTAAAAACAGATGGATGGCAGTGAAGAGAGTATTGCGTTATGTCCAAGGGACAAAGGGACAAAAGTTGCTCTATCAAAAATCAAAATCCAACTTAACAGGATTTTGTGATGCATCATGGGGTGAAATGGCTGATAGGAAGAGTACCACTGGATTTTGCTTTACCATGTCTCCGTCTGAGAGCGCGATGCTCGTCTGGCGTTCAAAGAAGCAAAGTTGCGTTGCATTGTCTTCCTGTGAAGCTGAATATCATGCCATGGCTAATGCTGTTCAGGAAGGGGTTTTCTTGAAAACAATTGTTGTTAGATATAGATGTCATTGATTCAGCACCAAGTTTTGTTTTGAGGTGTGACAATCAAGGAGCAATTGCTTTAGCACAGAAAGGGCAAGTTAGCCAGCGTTCGAAACACATTGATATCAAGGTGCATTTTGTGAGGCAGCATGTTTCAAATGGTGATGTTGAACTGAAATACTTATGTACTTCTGATATGATTGCTGATTGTTTGACCAAACCTCTTGGTCGACAGCTGTTCGAGAAGTTTAGGAAGGAACTTGTTTGTGAGTAAAAACCCCTTTTTTTTAAGGATAGGTTAAGATGCTGTTTGTTTGTTCTTTTGTCAGGATGATTATGTAATTGGTTCTTCTTGAGGGGGTGTGTTACGTTATGGTCAAAAAGAGCGCGAAGTGCGTTATGTTTTTCTTCATTATTTAGGTCAAGAAGCCCCAATTATCTATTATTATTTTTCAGGTTCATTATCCTTTTTGTGTATGTTCTGTTCCTTCTTCTTATTATTTTAATGATGAGTTATGTATGTTTTGTGTGATATTTTGGTCTTATTATTATTTTGAAATTGTACGCCGTGATTGAATAAAAAGAAGCCCCGTTGCTTTTTTCCTGTTCCGGTTTTCCCCCAAAAAACGTGTTGCTTGGAGAACGTTACTTCCCAATATTATTTTCAAGATTTTATCAGACTATACAAAACGCGCCAGTTATCGCTTCGAAAGAGCAGGATAAGGAGACCGTCTCCATAGTTTTATTGAATGTATTAGTATTTTATGTATGTTGTTATTATCAGCTGTGTGAATGCTGGAGAGGTTTTCTATTTCACCTGCAATATTTCTTGGTATTTTGATTCTTGTACTTATCAATTTCATTAACTTATATCAAGTCTTGATAGGTATTTGTAAATTTTATATATTGTGAACATAGTCTAAGTGTTATCCCAGCAAACACAGAACGTTAGGCAAACGTGGGAGACACGTGTAGGTAACCTTCCCTAACGTTACAAAATAACGTTATCTAACGTTACTCAGGATGGGGGCAATAACGTTATCTAACGTTACCATGGTAACCTTAGGTAACGTTACTGTAACGTTATCTAACGTTACAAAAAATTTACACCTAACCTAACCAAAAATAACTTAACCTAACCTAACCTAACCAAAAATAACCTGCATAGTAACATGATATACATGAACCTCATGTTGTTTTAACGAACCTTAATTAAAGCCACTGCATAACGTTTAATCTCATATTAAGTTACCAAACTTCATCAACCATTAGCTGCATATGTACAATTACCGGCACGTGTGTATCACGTTTGCCTAACGTTAAATAACCAAATATTTACACCTAACCTAACCAAAAATAACTTAACCTAACCTAACCTAACCAAAAATAACCTGCATAGTAACATGATATACATGCACCTCATGTTGTTTTAACGAACCTTAATTAAAGGGAGGGAGAACTGGTTAAAAATTGACTTTGAGTCGTTATTTGATGCACCATAAATGATTCCTATGCCTGGCCCACACAAGGAATATCATCGCTAACGGTTTCGCGGGCGATATATTGCTAACTAGGCGTGACGTCAGCAGCTGTGATGAAACACCGAGTTCCCCATCTGTTACAATGGGCCTCGTCATATCAGCGTGTCCTGCAACTAAACCCTTGGATATTTTTTTATTTTCCTTTCGGAAATAGATAGAATAATCATTTTGCCACCAGTCAGGCGCGAAAATTTTTTTTTTTCGCTATTTTTCTTATTTTAACAAGCGATTTTCTAGGACACCTACCATGTTTCTCATCCTGAAACAGTAAACAGGTCAGCCAGAGTGCACCACGCATGCGCTTTCGTTTCGTAAACAACAAAGATGTCCTTTTATGGCGAACATGCTCTGCTCTGATTGGCTGAAATCGATAGCTTCACGAGGGGAACGGAACCAATCAGCCATCAGCCAAACCAAGCCATCAGCTGACGTTTGCCTCCTATACTTCGCAATGGAAGCCATTCTCCCATAGGCGCAATGCTAACCCCGATATTCGGAATGCATTATTTCCTTACCCTTGCATCCAGGCATGCATTGTGTAACACTCAGTTGGCCGCTCCGACCGAACTGTGTCATAACTCGCAAGGGGTTCTGGGTAATCATGCAGACGACAGATCTACTTTGCTTATTATCGCTCATCTGCAACTTTTACAATGGCGTGCACTCAGCGATCGAATCAGCTGAGAAAAGAGAAATTTACAGATTTCAGGTGAGTTGAACGTTTCATGGATTTAATAACAGAAGAAATTTGAATATAACAATGAGCGCAATCGATTTTATATTTCTTAAGGCGTGAAAATGGTTAGAACTAGCTAAATTCCGTCTTTAGATGTCTGAGGTGA
>KB311499.1:13118-25091 GCA_000328365.1 Capitella teleta | reverse complement strand
GTCGAGCGGCTTGGCTCGTGGTTTGGCTCTGGCTGAGCTTTTCTGGTCATCTTTGGTCATCTTCTTCGCCAACGCTTCAAGTAATATTTTCGGTGTGATACTGTATCCTTGGCCATCTGTTCGTTTTCATCTGTGTTTCATCTGGCGTTCTTGTACAGCCTTGGTTGAAGGCTGTTCTTGGGTAGTCATTCAGGGGAGTAGGTATCAACAGCAAAGATGGGCTCCAGGGTTCCAAGTGCATCTAGTATCCGCTTCTCACACATACCAACAGTAACCATCAACCAATCAATCAATCACGAACTCCATGCGTTGGGTTTATCTATCATTTTAACCTTCCCTTCTTAGGATCATATTATGCTGGATCTAAAAGGCCTCATTTGAAGTGCATATCAATTCATTACCTGATCTAAATCTAATCTCTACCTAAATCATTACGCTATAGTTTCTATATCGCCGAATATTCGGCTACTCTAAGTATGGTTATTAGCTCTATCAACATTCGTTTTTATAGAGACGGACATGAATCGCCTGTGGGATACGTCCAATGGTAATTACTACGGTTATGCAATTGTAGGATTATACGATTATGTGTATGCATGTAGTTATTAGGAATAAGATAAAATACGAGGAGTATAGAGTAGATATACCGGCAAGTGTCGATAATGTATAGCATGGTTATGTGCTTACTACAGAAAGTATCATATGATGCAGTACATTCTATCATCTAACTCAAGACAAGATGCATATCATTTGTCGTGAAACTCAGGCATGCTGACCTGAAGAGACACTCCCCTTTTGAGGTTACAAGTGCTATCATTGCCTGCAGGGTCAATGACCTGCAGAGGTATGGCTCGGTTTTGTGTCCGAGGTACAATTTAAATCATTATCATTTCTCAGCGTTGGAATGAGGTCAATCTCATCATAATCGCATCGGTTCACATTTCATTTGGGTTAGGAACTCGAGTACGGAGTCACAAAGTCACTGGTGGCAGTTTTTGGCTCAACTGGTACTTGTTTAATGGAGTAATGGTCTGACTTCCGGCGGTCGTAGGATCAACTTGCAACAACAGGGGTCTAATGAGTGAAGTGGAAAACAAAATCGCACCAAGAGGACCAGTCATCAGAAGGAAATACAATCGAAGGAGTAAGGGCTGCTGATACGGCGGGAACTGGCACACTAGGCGTAGTAAGATTCGGTTGATCATTACTTAGTCTCTTAGGATCTCTAGGTATACGCGTGGGCAGGTAGGACTCTTCAACAACGGGGATTGGCTTGGCTTCCTAACTAACATAATCAAAAGTTGTTTGGTTTTTCAACGGCGGAAGGGGGTTTATCTCATCATAAGGTTTACTCTCTGGAATTTCTCGCACATTTCTTTGATTTATACGGACTACGTTGCCAGTATCTAACTCGATAACACGGAGGGCACCATCATGTGATGATATCACCTGATATCCTGGCTGCCAACAAGTCTCACCCTTTTTAGGATTTAAGATACGTACAGATACAAAAGTCCCTGGTGGTAGGCGTTTGGCTCTACTGGGTTCATTTTCTCTATAAGTTTCTTTTTGGCTTCCATTACGAAGTATAAGAGGCAAACGTCAGCTGAGGGCTTGCCGTGATTGGTCCCGTTCCCCTCGTGAAGCTATCGATTTCAGCCAATCAGAGCAGATCATCTTTGCAATAAAAGGACATCTTTGTTGTTTACGAAACGAAAGCGCATGCGTGGTGCACTCTGGCTGACCTTTTTACTGTTTCAGGATGAGAAACCATGGTAGATGTCCTAGAAAATCGCTTGTTATTAAAATAAGAAAAATAGTGAAAAAAAAAAAAAAAAAAAAAATTGCGCCTAACTGGTGGCAAAATGCTTATTCTATCTATTTCCGAAAATAAAATAAAAAAATATCCAGGGGTTGAGTCGCAGGACACGCTGATATGACGAGGCCCATTGTAAAAGATGGGGAACTCGGTGTTTCATCACAGCTCCTGACGTCACGCCTAATTAGCAATATATCTCCCGCGAAATCGTTAGGGATGATATTCCTTGTGTGGGCCAGGCATAGGAATGATTTTTGGTGCATCAAATAACGACTCAAAGTCCATTTTGAACCAGTTCTCCCTTTCTTTTTCTTTAAAAAGGAATACTCAGAATATTATTATTTTTATCCTTTTAAGAGAGTGTGAATGACAACACCTGTCAATTAAGATTAAATTGCATGCTAGATTCAGATACATGTACCAGTATATGAAAACGAAAAAAAAATCTCAGATGGCCTATAATATCATATAGCCGGTATGTCATTTAGTGAGCACAACATAGTGAGTTATTCCTTTCACTTGAAATTTAACTTTAAAACTTGCTGTATTTCGTCGAAGGCTATCAGATTGAAGAGGAGGGTTCTCAAAATATATTGACAAATAATCCACACAGAAGTTCAGAATTGCTGATTTATTTGTGCGAGAAGAAATGTGAAATCGGATTTATATTTTTAATTGGTATTTCACGATATCTCCATTGAACATTGTTCACATTACTATGTATAAGTGACATGGCTTCATTTTGTATCGGGAGAAACCCTCATGAAATCAACATAAGTCCATCAGCATCAATTGAACATCAGAAAAATTCCTCGTGATCTAAATCCATACAAACTTTTTTGCAAACCATCTCGGACTTTTAACTGTATTCCCTAGACCACTGAGCCGCCACCGATATGTACTAGCCGCCGCTGATTGGGCGTTTAGCCAGCCACCGCCGATTGCTGCCGTCGGCCAGCTGCTATCAGCCGATTACGTCGACAGCGGCTCTCAGCCGATTCAATCCATATATTTTACATTCAGTATTATAAGAAGTTATCATTTGTACAAGCCTTTATTGTGTTTATGGTATATTTTATATACTTACCATCTGAGCTATCTGTGGAAGTAGATTTTATTTGGTTTACTTCATTAGAATTAATTTAAGGATTTATGACATACTTTATGCATGCCCATACATATGCATGTACGAGGGTTTTCCCAAAATATATCAGACTGACATAGACTGACATAGTATGCGCAGTATACTAGTACGTTCTAGGGTTCATGTAAAATAATCCTTCACGAGTACTACTAGATCACTTATTACAAGCTACATATATATTACTGGTCTCGCTGCAGTATGTCAGCTAGGCTACAGAATGCAGCTTGGCGAGCTGACATACTACATTGAGACACTACATGTGGAGGTATACAGACCTCACCTGGAATTAAGCCTACCACTATTTGATTGATTGTTCTTTAACTATTATAACTTACAGCACTGCCGAACCCTCATTTTAGAATTCGGAGGCCAAAAATAATTTGTATTGGCCTCTCATAACACTTGGTTCATTACACTGTTTGTCTACATGTATTGCTTTTGTTGGTCTGAAAAATGAGGGAAATTCTGTTAATTTTCCTACAATTAGTTAAGCTATATACTTGTAACACAGAGGTTGCCCAACAATTGCAAACCGAGAAATAAAAATTTCTCATTCAAGATTCTGATCCAACAACTCATTCGGTTCGCCATCCTCTTTCCTTTTCCAACCTGTTCCTCTATTTGCTTCCTCTTCCCGCTGCATGCATTATTTGCTGGCAATAAAAAAGTTAATTAGAACCTTGCTGAATTTGCGTCAGCCGACACAAAAAACGAAGTGATGCACATGATGATGGTGATGATCATGATGTTCATGGTTAAAAAGAATATTTTTGAAGTTTATGAAAAGGCATAAATCTCTTGCACTTGAGTCAAGCAAGAGAGTGTAATTGCGTGGGACATCATAGGAATTAGAAATCGTCCAATCTCAAAATTACCACACTAGTACCACATGTAGAGAGTAGTGAATGTTTGTGTTAACTAATGGCATCATTATACGTATAGGATGACATAGCAACCATTGCCAAGCCACTTCAAGCCGCTGCTAGCCGCCGATCTCAATGCTGAGCTGATATCTCTGATTGGTGGAGCGGCTTAAGCAGCTAGCCGGCCATTTTTACTGGAGCCAGCCGATTCTGGCTAATTATAATCTGCTCCAGGGTCTAGTATTCCCCCATCTTCCTCCCGGAGCATGATCACCCTGTTCAAGAGAACGCTGCGATCAATACTGTGATGGTGAATAACATGTAGAAAAGAAAGAAAGATTTAAATATAGGGGCATTGGCTTGTGCTGGCAGTGTTGCACCTGGGTGAATGCACACAGTGCACATGAGAGCTTGGTTGCTTATGGTGAGTGTACATTTTGTCACTTATAGGATTGGTGTTTTTTTGTTCTGTGTTATTAAATTAATCTTATTTTTCTGAACCATGAGTCTAATTAAGCTTAGATAGTCCTTTGTGTAAGTCAATATATGCTAATATAATCAATTTTAAATGAAAATATCAAGATGTTATGTATGCATCAAGCAATTTAAAAATCGATGTCTAGACAGACGGAGCACATTTACATTCACATTTACATATCCGGTGGATTAGTTATCAACAGGTTTGAAATAATTACAAAATACCAAAATAATTTTTATGTTATGGGAAAACATATTGATAAATTACTTGCTTAGACAGGCTCAGACAGCCAGCTTAGACCGCCCCAGCCGAGGATGAAAGTTATGTCATCTGTCATCATACTCATCGGGTTTTGCGTAAATTATTATGCATTCAACTTTGTTCAGCGTGCAGCCTCGCTGATGCATGTGTATTGTGTATTATCTATCCGTAGAGATAGATCCGTGCATCACAAGACGAATTACCTTCAGTTTTGTGAAATGTTTCTTGACTGTATTTTGGAGATGCACATGTTTAGAGGTGAAGTCTCATCAAAACTCAAAATGTCATCATTTTGGGATGCTGTGTGCAGCTGTCTATGCTTGTGAGCAGACTGAATACCTTGTTGTTCTGACTTGGTCATAGAGATAACGCTGTTAAAGAACTCGCAACACACAATGTCCAATGCTTATATTTCCAGCTGTGTTAATGTGTGAATCCCCGCCAGTGAGCAGCATGGCAGAAGAAGAAGAAGATCGGCCGCTCATCTTCCGTCATGTTGTCCCGAACCATACCATCGCGTTGGACCCTTGTTCGGATGAACACCCGAACTTCAAATGCAAAGGAAACCACATCAAAACAACCAAGTACTCACTGCTCACGTTCCTCCCCAAGAACCTCTTTGAGCAGTTCCACCGTGTGGCCAATATCTACTTTGTGTTTATTGTGGTACTCAACTGGATTCCTGAGATCAGCGCTTTTGCTCGAGAAGTCGCGATGCTCCCGGTTATTTTCGTGTTAGCCGTGACGGCTATTAAGGATGCTTTTGAAGACTACCAGAGGTACCACTCGGATATGAAGATCAACCATCTGAAAGCCAGTGCTTATTCAAGGTGATAGTTGTGCGTTGCTTAGGATATTTCAAACTCGTGTTATTATTTTCAGTATTGAGAGGGCGTATGTTGAAGCTTCATGGCATAGTCTTCATGTTGGGGATATTGTGCGTCTGTCGTGTAATGAGGTCATTCCAGCTGACCTAGTTCTGCTGAGTTCCAGTGATCCCAATGGCACATGCTATATCGACACTGCTAATTTGGATGGCGAAAGCAACCTGAAACAGCGGGAAATTGTCTCTGCACTCTCAGTAAGTCTCACTCGGTTATCATTCAAGTCAACTATTGAACAGAAATAATCAATACAGCATTGTTTCTAAGTAAAATGTTATCAGCTTAATCTTATCTATTGAATTTGTATTTTTTTCTGCTGATGGAAATTACAAAAAATTCCAAAAATCTATAACTTTTCACAAAATTCTTCTGTCTCTCCTTAATTATTTCAGAATGAATTTCAGCCACAGAATTTTACACACAGAATAGAATGTGAAGTCCCTAATAAAGAAATCTACAAATTCCATGGATCACTGTAAAATAATCTCAACAAATTAAAGAAAATATCTGTACAAATAACTTTTGACAGGCTCACAGAACGCAACGACCGAATTCCCATTGACAAAAGCAACATTTTACTCCGTGGTTGCATTCTGAGGAACACCAAATATGTGGAAGGGATTATCGTTTATGCAGGTAGAAATTTTAAAGGATAAATTACATAATATCAGTAATACAGTCATACCCCGTTAATCCGCCTTCCTCCGTTCTTAAGGAAACAGTCAGATTAACGAAAAGGGAGGATTACATGTCAGACTACAAATTGATGAAACTTAGATGCCATACAAAAACCCATGTACCATATAGTGGCATGTACCATTTTAGGTTACAAGCAGGTCATAAAAAAGAAATGATCAAATGAAGTGGGCAATGTAGATAGTAGACACAATAACCGAAGGATGGTCTTCGTGGGCTCTCATTTTATGCATGTCATGATGAGTACATGGATCAACTCCGAGTCTCCGAGTTTCAATTCCCCTTGTTACACCACTCGATTCTATGATCTCCACTCACAACTCCTGTTGTTTGTTCTGCTCCTGAACATTGCCTGCCTAACTGAGCGATCAATTAAATTGCAAGTAAGCCAGCCATGCAGACATAAAGGAATCGACACGGCGACGATACCCACATTTGATTCCTTTGTTTAATTAACTTCTTTGATGTCGAATAAGCGGAGGGGTGCGATTTCTTGTTTAATTGACCTGACTTGAAAGAAATCGCCGACAATTGATGTTTCGTGGATTAGGTTTGTTTATTGAAGGGCGGATTACATATGTAATTTATGCTGGTACAGTGTAGATTTGTTCCTCAGAATCATGGTTGGAGGCGGATTAAGGAAAAGGGCGGATTACATGACGGCGGATTAACAGGGTCTGACTGTATATTCACTTCAATTTCCATTGGCACAGGTAGTGAAACAAAAGCCATGCTGAACAACAGAGGCCCCAGGTACAAGCGGAGTCGCCTTGAGTGCCAGATCAACCATGATGTCATATGGTGTGTGCTGCTCCTCTTTCTCATGTGCTTCCTCTGCTCAATTGGTTCGTTAACTTACAATTTCTCTTTTATGTAATTCATATTTCTCCAGGGACAGGGCTCAGTCTCCTCCGCTATGCTGATAAGAACCCTCCCTTTATCTTCCCCGATGCTGTCATGACGCCCACTCTTGAAGCATTTCTTCGGTTCTGGACTTACATTATTTTATTCCAGGTGATTTTTAATTTGCGGTGGAAGGCCCTAATAATTGACTAGCATCAGAATGTCAATAGCGTGTATTAATTAACCAGATGCGATCAATGAAAACATTGCCACCTTTACTTTGCCATTCACATCTCTATCCCAGGATTCTTATTATTGCTTATTTGTCACATCTTGTCAAATACCAAGTCATGAAGGAAACGACTCCAGGTATTCAGAAGATATTCAAATTATATAAAGATACTGCTTAATCTGCCCAAGATTGAATTATACATTCACAGACATTCCTAAATTATTATATTGATATCATAATTTCTGTAGGTCATGATTCCTCTTCCGCTCTATGTCACCATCGAACTCATAAAACTCGGCCAAGTTTATTTCATCACCAATGACCTTGACCTCTACCACGAAGCCACGGATGCTCGCATCCAGTGTCGTGCCCTCAATATCACTGAAGATCTGGGTCAGGTTGGCGTTATTTTCTCTGACAAAACTGGAACGCTAACCGAGAACCAGATGATCTTCAGGAGGTGCTGCATCCGGGGCGTTGATTATTCTCCACCAGATTCAGGTCAGTCACCTCAAGTGGTCAGTGCACAAGCAATAGGAGAAGGAGTAAAGCCTGTCCCTCTATCACACATGATGCCATTGAGAAATATAAGAATTAATTGCCAAATTTAGCCATGTCACCTTACTTTACTATGACCCTGAATTTGTTTTAAAATTGAGTAAGTTCTAAAACATCTGCCTTTCACTTCCACTAACAGGCATTGAATGCAATTCTCAAGGAGCCAAATCTGATGTAAGTTTATTGAAATTTTATTATTGATTTATTGAATTGATTGCATTTATGCTTTTTAGTTGGTTGAGTTGAATCCTTTCCTGCGTAAGGAGCTATGTTCAATGTCTGCTGCCTCTGTTCCGTTGTCTGTTGTCATGACACCCGGAGAGATCCCTCATGATCATCATGTTTGGGACTTTTTCCTCTTGTTGGCTGTGTGCCATACCGTGGCAGTATCTCCTTCCTGTCAAGTACAGCATTTCTTCTGCTTGGCTGAAACTACTCCTCCAATTAACTCACTGGATCAGTTTAAATGGAATTGTGAGTGAATTCATAGTTTGTACGTGTATTTGCAGGAATTGCTCTCAAAAACGCAGTCAGCAGAAGAGGTAATCATCCAGCCTCGTTCTGATGAAGATCCCTTGTGTTATGCAAAACCTGTGATGAATGATCTCAAACCAAATGATGATATCTACCAGGCGGGTGATCACGTAGCGGCCTTACACGGAGAGGAAAAGGGATCAGCGAAAGTGGCTGAGTTTACAATTAATTATGAGGCGGAAAGTCCAGATGAATTGGCACTAGTTACAACCGCTAGTCAATATGGATGCAAAATGTTGTCAAGAAGTAAGGAAGCTATCACTGTTGGCTTACCAGGTAGGTTGCGATCAATTTTGTTTTACCATATTCAATTTTTTGTTTTTTTTGGCAAAACAGATGGCTCAGATGTAACTTTGAAAATCCTGCATGTACTTCATTTTGATGCTACACGGAAGAGAATGTCCGTCATTATTGAGCATCCAATCACGAGAGAGATTATTCTCTACTGCAAAGGAGCTGATTCAGCAATTATGTCACAGCTGCAAAGCCCTTCGCAAGGTAGAAAATTTAATGAAAATCTTGACTTTTCATTAAAATTAAAATTGCTCACAGCTGAAGTGCAGAAGACTCAGCACCATTTGACGCAGTATGCGCACACTGGACTGCGCACACTGTGTATGGCGCGCAGGATTCTTTCCCCTCGGGAATACGAGGAGTGGAGGCAGCACCACCTACAAGCTGAAAACGCGCTTGAGGATCGTGAAAATTTTATCAATGAATCGTCTTCGGAAATCGAAAGCAACTTAGAGCTGATTGGTTAGTGTTTTTTGTAGGGTTTAGATCAGGAATAAGATTCCCATTTCTCACGGATATGAATATATTTTATATTTCTTAGACAAAAACTGTTTGCTAATGAAAACAGTACATCTTGAATTAAGGTTGTTATTTTGCTTTTACTTTCTCAGGAGCGACTGGAATCGAGGATCGTTTGCAAGATGGCGTTCCTGAAACCATTGACACCCTCAGGAAAGCTGGAATTGATATCTGGGTATTAACAGGTGACAAACAGGTTTGGATTTCAAATTCCTGCATTGGTGTTTAATTAACCTATACTTTTGTAGGAAACTGCACTGAATATTGCTTACTCGAGTCAACTGATTTCCTCCGACCAGTATGTCATCATTCTCAATGCTTTTAACAAGGTAATACGCTAATTTTGTTTTGGCACCTCTGTATTTACTGGCTGTTTTTTGGTGTGTTCTTTTTTAAACTTTGAATTTTTGCTTTGCCATTGGGAAATAATATTTGTTCATTATTTAGTAAATGCCATCAATCATAGAAAGCCAATAATGATATACGTGGATATGAAGCTTCCGTTTAAATAATAATTTCTTTGTTCAAATCCATGAATCTAAAGTAAAAATATGTAAATTATTGGCGTGTGTTTTAATTATTTAAATTTTTCTGCTTAGGAAATGGCTCGTGATGTGATCATCAGTAAGCTGGAGTACCTAGAGACTATCAAATCCAGGTTTTTTGAAAGCCACGCTTCCTCGGCATCTACGTCCACTGAGACGGCTGCTCTTAAGAAAGTGGCTCTTGTTGTTGATGGGGTCACGTTGGCTTTTGCGTTAGAACAAAGTTTAGAATCACAATTTCTTCAGCTGGCATCTCAGTGCCACTCAGTGTTGTGCTGTCGAGCCACACCGCATCAAAAGGTATAAGAAATAGGAATTTACACTCTGTTTACTATGATGTTTGTACTTCAGGCAGCTGTGGTTCGACTGGTTAAAGACCAGCTGCAGAAGCTCACTTTAGCCATAGGTGAGTTCCCCGATTGAGGTACCTTGGATTTTACCTTGACTTGATTACAGGTGACGGAGCTAATGATGTGAGCATGATCCAAACGGCCGATGTGGGCATTGGGATCTATGGTCAGGAAGGGATGCAGGCTGTCATGGCTTCGGATTTCGCCATTGCTCGATTTCGTTTCCTTCGCAAACTTCTGCTTGTGCATGGACATTGGTGCTACGACCGCCTTGCTCGCATGACTCTCTTTATGTGGTTCAAGAATGCAGTGAGTTTATACGGAAAATCTGAAATTCTTTAACGTGTAGAAATTGAAGCATTCCCCTTCATTTGTGATAACAAACAAGTTTAAAATGTCATTTTTTCAGGTCCTCATCTTTGTGTTCATGTGGTTTCAATTCTTCTGCAATTTCTCCGGCATTACGATGTTAGATGATGCTAATCAGATTTTCTTCAACATCATCTACACCTCATTACCACCCATCATTTTGGGCATTTTAGATCAAGACGTATCAGCTGAAATGCTTTACATGCATCCGAAACTCTACCGCCAAGGACAAAAGAGCCAAGTCTGTTAGCAGTGAAATCAATTCCTATTGAAGCAGTTTCTTTTTCCTCTTCAGACTTACACTAAGTATTCTTACTTCATCAGCATCCTAGATGCCGTGTGGCAGAGTCTTGCCACATTTTTCATACCATATTTTGTGAGTTTATATTCGTCTTAATGAATTAATGAATTAATAAATTATTGATCAAAACCAGGTTTACAATAACAGTGCAATTGGATTGTGGGAGTTTGGAGTTGCGTGTGATGCCAGCACAGTATGGTGCACTTTGTTGACCCTGTGCATTGAAACTAAATCATGGGTAATTTTAGCAGATTTCCTCTTATTTCCTGTGTTATAATTCTGCAATTTTCAGAATATTTTCCATTGGAGTGGGATGTTGTGCAGCGTTGGCCTATTTTATGTATTCAACGTTTGTTTCACTGTGACCTGCGTTACGTGTAACCCTCCCGCCAGTCCTTATTGGGTGATGATAGAGGCCTTTCAGAGCCCTCTTCACTGGTTCACTGTCCTCTTGGCTTCACTTGTTGCTATTTCACCCAGGTAAAAAGATAATTTTGTCACTTTTGAATTTTATTGTTGCTTCTCTGATTTCAGGTTCATTATTGGATGTTTGGTGAGCTCCATTCTGCCAACACAATCAACTGTGATACGTCTATATGAAAGATTCATGACAGAAGTGACAGACTTTTTGGACCACGCCATGTCCGTCAACAAACTCTTAGTCCTCTTGAGATACAAACAAAATACTGAATCCTAATGTATATTCAAGTTATATCAATTATTATTTTACATATTTATTACATGTATTATACATATACATTTCTTTTTTCAAATTTTAAAAATGCTTAAATCACTATTGCTTCCATTTTAATACTACATTCCATCTGAATATTTGCATAACTATTTTTTATATTCATTTTATTATTATTGTTTTATGTGCTTTTATATCCTTATTACACAAATCTAGCGCAAAATCACATTTCTAACATCTAGTCTAGACATTTTTAGACCTCATTATTCCTACGTTCCACCTCTTTCTTTCTACAGTAAAACCCCGCTAACTCGAAAACGGATAACTCGAAGACCCCTCTTCGTCGAAGTGTTTTCAAAGTCCCGACGACTCCCCTATACTTTAGCATTACAGATTGCTCGGATTCCTCGAACCCCGCTTCGTCGAAAAACCCTCTTCCTCGAACATATTTTACGGTCCCTTGAGCAAAATCGAATCGTATTCGTCGAAGTTTTTTTTTTAGATCAAAGAACCCTTTCGCTAATTGCAATTAACGCCACTCTGTTTACTGTTTTGGACAATCGTTTACAGAGTTCGACTCGCGTGTCACCTC
>KB311498.1:476678-501628 GCA_000328365.1 Capitella teleta | reverse complement strand
ATATATATATATATATATATATATATATATATATATATATATATATATATATATATATATATATATATATATATATATATATATATATATATATATATATATATATATATATATATATATATATATATAGGTAATTAACGCCTATTTGAACCTAATTAATAATGAGGTACAGGTTGTGACCTAGGCCAAAAATCATTCAAAGGACCCAAAGAATACGTGTACCAAAATTGATGCATGTGTTCACAAAAGCCCCGAATTGGTTTGATTCCAGTATTACAGTATAAACTCAATATATATGAAATTACATACAAGGAACCGCCGAAATCACTTCGAGTTATAGAGCCTTCGAGATATAGTAATATCAAGCATGAAAAAAAGGAGCCCAGTTGAGTTCTTTTCATAGCCAGGATGACGAGAGTACGTACGTGCAGAGACGAAATGATGACTTAACACTGCCCCCTCTCCCCCGCTCATTAATATACCAAGTATCAACCCCCTTTGAAATCTTGTGTGCCTATCATATTTTCTCTGATATTGCCGATTTAAAAAGATCACAAACGCTTTGTAGACTCCTGTAATCGTCATACGTCTTTAAACAAAGCCGACAACAAAGCAACGCATTGAATGAGGCTGTGCATCTTTGTTTTCACACCTATTGTGAGCATGAATAGGATTCGGGAGTTACTCTGAGAAGCGCTCGCTGTCAACTTCGAGAAATGTGTGAATGGCGCTGATTGAACGCTCCGAGTCGAGCAATTAGTTGAGACAGCTTTATCCAATCACAGGCAGTTAATTTATCTCTCATTCAACTGTGCATGAATATTTTGCATATTTGAGTTAATTTTGACATAAAGGTATCTCAAGTTACCCACGGAGAGGGAAAATGAGTTTGAGTTATAGAGCTTTTCGAGTTATGAGAGTTCCACATGTCGAGATTATGCTGTACTATATATTCAGACATTTCCAAACATCACACAACGTTTTCATTCAAATAATAGTCATACTGTTTATTTTGAACAACCAATCGTATGCTATACATATATTGTGATATAATGTCTTCGTGTGAACCCATATACTGAGCATTCATCAGTCAGGATCATGCAAGACATACCAAAACGTCCTTCGACATGCATGCAGTTCCAACCTTCGTCCATGGTACGGTATGATATCTGCTTCTCTGTTGCATTTACGTTATGCTTCTAGCCCACAAGCTGGAATGTGCACTGTGTCCTCAATTACTATTTTATATGGCCAGCTGGTTCGCTCATAGCTGACTCGAATAATGGTACCCCAGGGTATGTCTGCATTCATAATTTCATAAACACCGAGCTATAGGAACATAATTTGTAGTTGAATTTATTTCAATCATCTGTTGGTTTCTCTCAATGAAATCAGGAATTGAGACGCCGCATTGGAGTAGATGACCTCGTGTTCAAAATTTAGTCATTCCCTTTTAATTTAATTCTGATTGTTCTTCGTTGAGAATCATGTAAATAGCGGAAACTATTTTGAGCCTAAATAAATATGCTTTACCCAACTCAGACTTAGTAGCGATCTCAATCCTAAGATGAGAATTTAACTACATGTACTATCGTAAATATAATGATGATCGTTACTCCAGATGATGTTAATAATAAGGAATTAAAGGATGTAAATATTTAATTTGAGAATGGTTAAAGATTAGAAATCACGTATTAATTGCACCGACTTCTCAAAGAAATATCTTCATTATTATTTATGTTATGGCGTAATGATATTTTCAACCCATTAACTATTGTAACCAGCGTCTGACTGAGTGACCTAGTTGTAAGGCTTTTGTTGTTTTTGCTACTTTGTGTCAATGCGCGCATCCCACGAGTGTAGCGACAGAGAGCTGCATTTTCCCGAGTGCAATCGAATAACAGAATCACAGATAGATGTTCCATTTGCCTTCTATAATCACGGTGGCGCCATCTGGACGTGAAGAAAGCGATTACTCTGAGATGTGTTCTGGCTTTCACTTGCATAGGATGCAGAATTAGGATTTGTTCCTCACTTGTGTACGTAAGCGGAGGCAAGCAGACGGACAATGCAGGGTTGTTTTGGGTTCATCAAATGCACTTTAATGTTGAATCTCAGGTTCTTTTCTCGTGTTGTTATTTCATGATTTTTTTCTCCTCTCAGGCTCTCAACCTTTTATGCAATTTTTGATAACCTTGTTATGAGTTTGGTTTAATTCAATCTCTGTTGTTTTAAAATGTTTCTTTCTTGTCTTTTTGTTTCCCATAGATATGCATGTAGAGATACTGGGTGCATGGGTTTATGCACAAAATGCATGCTTTTGAAGAACGAAATTATAACCTGGATTCAAGTTTTCTGCAATGGGGTGGAGGCAGGGGTGTAATTTACCCACCTTCCATGCATTTAAACATAATAAATCATTATAACACCTATTTTTAAAACGAATTGTTTTTGAGATCTTTATTTTGTACATGGTGGCAAAATCACGAAATTGGTTGTACATATCTAAGGATTTTGACTGCATCCGAGAGTTTTTATTTATTATTATTATTATGTTATCGACGACTGCGAAAAAAAAAATCGGTTTGATTCACACATGACCCTCGTCAGCTTGTCAATTAGGCCTGACCAGGCACATGCCTCTAATATCTAGGACCTTGGAGCATGAGTTGTAGAACACGAGGAGAACGCAAAGCTTTGCACTTGAAGTCGAAGAAAAAGTTCTTTGTTTTAACTAATAGCCTTCATTAACGAGCTAATACTTTGCCTGCCATTTTCCTTAATCAACAACAATCACACAATTGTTTCTGTCGCTCAGTTCCAACACATTTTTCCCTTCTTGTTCAGTACATCATAACGCATCTAAGCTCATAACGCATTAAAATTAGCCATGTAGTCATGGAAACATAATTGGTTCAAATGAGCTTCATTTAGCCCCCAAGTCACGAGATGCACATCGCTTCCGTTTTGGTTTAGAATGCGAAAACGCGCTCAGAATTTCGCGTGTAAATTGTGTTTTCACAAATGCCGCAAGAGGCTGTCGGAAGATTTTATCATGTAAAAAGATTCCGCTCGAATTATCAACCGCTTGCTAATGGTGTTTTTCATGCCAGTCAGCTTGTGTGTCATGTAAAACTGGAGTCTTCGCTTGCACGAAACTGTGTGGATCTCATTTTACCAATTGTCTTGTGTTCGGGTGAAATTGGTTAGGTCTTTGTAACTGCTGTTATGGCCGCCATTTTTATTGCTTTGTTTTATTTCATATCTGTGGTTTTTGTTTTATGCATGGTTAAAGTGACTCGTCTACGACGGAAACTTTGTGAACTTTATTATATGATTACGTGTACAAAATATGAATAAAAGTCTGGATCTATATACATGGTTACTCATTCTAGAAGTATATTTAGTGTTTTAAGAGAGTTTACCTAGAAGAAATGACAATGAACTCTTAACCCTGGGGTGCGTAACTCCTTGGTCTTGACTCATAATTTCGGGGTACACAAGTCATAAATGATCAATTAAATGTACACCGAAGATGTGTACAACTGTACATGCATAGGACTCCACCTGCAAGGTGCACATACTTTAAAGGTGTTCCGGGATGGAATCCTGATAATGGCATGCATCCCAGTCTTCTTTGAAATTCCGGATCAGTACTGGGATGACCTTTAGGTGTTCTTCTGTGAACTCAGGTGCCCAGAAGTGTCCCACGAATATCTTATGGCTTACAGATCGGCTCGAAAACTTGTACACATGCAAGGCGGTAACCCCTTTGCAAGGATCTGAAACGATTTGCTACGCTCTGAATTGCACGAATTTGACCTGAATAAGACTGTCTTCATGCATCTCTACGCATATAATGGCATTTTGGGTTTTAACCAGGACTGCTTTTCCTTCATTTTTTTCCGGCATAATCATTTTCCTTTTTGTTTCATATTTTATCCCCGATCCACATAATTGTCATGGCTGTGCAATTACCCATATTTTCATGTAAATATTTATGTCCATATCCTGTCATCTTCCACGTTTGCTAATTGAGGTCAAAACAAATGGAACTGAACCTGGAAGGCGATAAACGAGGAATGCATTCTCCTCATGCTCCTTCCGCTCAACAGTGCAGTTTCTGTCGACATTCGACCTTCTGTCATCTCCACGGAGACAAATAGACCAGCGGCCACAAATGAAGGATTCCCCGCCGTTATTATAACGTCGCACAAACGTTAATCCGCAGACTAATATGCTCGATAATCACCGGTTGAAAGTGCCAGCGCCGGTCACCGTTACAACGAAAAATTGCCCGCGTGTCGCTGGGCGAGTAAATTGGCGTGGGCTGTCTTCAAGGGTGACCTTGAGCGCGTTTTAGAGATTGATCTTAACTCTAATTGGTGCCAATTGATTACGAGCGGCTACGAGCAGCCGCCATTTTCCTTTTTCAAATCGCGAACCGGAAGAGGGTCTATTTTATCGCTGTGTCATTATTATTAATCATGGCGGATTTACAGAATCACAACAATGGCGTTTTGTGCTTTCAGTTTCTGATCTTTTCCGAGTAGAGAACGATTTCTTGGCTCTGAAAGGGCGCGAAAATCGAAGAGCGGCTCTCGCTAATTGCCAATTCCGGCCGTTTGGCGGTGTTTTTGTAAGTACAGATTTTCTTTGCCGACGAACTACGCTGTTCACAATAATTATTAGTGCTGGATAATCTGTGAACTAATTAGTGCGATAATTAGAGGCAACGTCAGCTTTGCCATGTTTTCAATTATATCACAGGACGTCAAAGAACAATTCTGAGAACGCTTGGTGAAAATCTCGACAATATATAGAATCGGTGTTTTTGCTTTTATGTAGCACCTCTGCTTGTGTCCAGAACAGATTGGGTCAAAGTGCCGTGAACTGGAATTCATCTTGTGCGTAAATGGCATTTCCTCATAAGCCACCTAAACATGTCCTGGTTGTGACGTAATTTATTGAGCAATTTCTTCACCTGAAACATACTCTTCGTGTGGGGTTTTTTTCATTGGTCATCAGAAGACTTTTGTTATGTACATATGTACGCAAATGCTAGCAACAATCCAATAATTGTGCTTAAAAGTAGCTACGCACACACTCAATTCAATGCTTCTATCCATGCATAAATTTTGATATAGGGCAACAAACTATTATGTAACTATATCCAGTGTGGATTATTCAATCAATAGCAAAAATATAAATCATAAAAAATCACAAGTGTGCTCACATCAAAAAAAAAAAAAAAAAATTGAATATAAGCTTTTAGGCACGTTTTGGGTTGTTTTTTTTTTCTACAAGGAAATGAAGAAAAAAGCACAAATAAAAATTAATCTATAAAGGACAATCCATTATAATGATAAATATAACAAAATTCCAGTGCGATACATCAAATTGAGAATAATTTAAACCAACTCAGCGTCGCTCCGTTGAGCACATTGGTTCCTACCTGAGCTAAAAGGCGCTCATTCATCGGCCATATTGTTCCAACTCCACGATTAATAATTATTTAATCGCCCTATTTGTCCGTGATTGCGTCACCTGGGTTTAAACAAAGCGGCGAGATCGCTTGCATAATTCAGCGACTCATCAATCGACTCTCCTGATCACAGCACAGACGCAATGGCGAGATCTCGCGTGAATTATTCACGTGGTCATGATGGCGCAACGAGACTTGCACTGTAAATGCTTATGGGGCCAATTACTATTCAAGAACGGCTGCGAGTTTGTATAGAATCGCTAAACGGTGACTTATGGTCAATCTGTTTTACGAGGAGTCAGACACAGTGGTCAAGCACTGCTTTCGCTGGGTCGCAGATTTGTCTGGAGGTCAACATCAAAATAAATATATCATTTTGTTATTTAAGTACCAATTGACAAATGATTACACGCCAGTGATTACACTATATACACTGATAACTGTTGATCTTAGATTCTTGGTCGACAAAGAGAGCATTGCATGAAGGTGAGCTTTTAATTTATAGAGCGGAAATCTGTCACCTGCACGGTTTTTCTAATTGCACGAGATGAACGGCTTAGAAGCGTCGCTGATCACACGAATACGTGGCAATAGAAGTCGATCTTATGGTGTTTAAAACACGATATGTTCTGGTATTGTTCCACTTATACCGCACTCGTGTTTCTAATTAATCGCTGACAAAGCCGAGTCATCAAATTCAGACGCCATTGCATCTCGTCGACAGCTGATGCTCGCTTGTTATTCTTCTCTTTATATTTACCCAGAATAATTGCCGAGCAGTAAAACTCGAATAAAAGTACAACCCCTGCTTTAATTTATAGGGAATGGCCTTTGGAAAGGGGAGCAGCAGTTACGTTCGTACGAGTCGGATTTCCATGACAATCCTGTGCTCCTGTTTTGCGATCGTTACTTCGCCATTTCATGGTGTGCTGTGACTTGCTGTGGCTCATCTCGGGAGCAGAGCCCATTCATATTAATTTCCATTATCAGTCATGGCATCCAAATTGCCCCACAGCTTCCCCTTCACTAACGTTGTCCACATCTCTAATTCGGCCGAAACCAAATTTTGATCAATTTTCTTGCCGTCTGAACAATTAGATTATCTTCCTTGGATGTTGTGATAGAACTCGGCTTCTGCGAGAAATGACTTGTCCGCGATTGGCTTTGGATAAGCTCAAACGGGGCGGATAAGATGTCATCACAGGATGGACTCGTTCGGGGAATATTTGTCTACAGGAAGTCGCTCGGCGGCCATATTAGATTAGGATAAATAAATCGAAAATGGAGAAGGACTTATCTTACAAATCATAATCAAATTTATGCTGTAATCGTATCCAGCAGTGGTGAAAGAATCTTTAATGGAAAGATTATCTGATGATGGGGGCTAGGGTTGAGTTGCAAACAGCTCAGAATAGAGTTAAGCAAAACACCTCCGGTTGAGAATTGGCACGACTAATTAACCGCCTATAATTATTCAGCACCTAAGACTAATCAGAGACTTGTGTGACAAGGCAGGGGGCGTGTATAGAAGGGTGGAAAAGGGTAACGTGCGTGAGGGTGGAAGCAAAAAGAGTCTTTTAATCATCAACGACAAGCATTCTTCGACCAATCTAAAGGAATCATGGTTTATTTAGTGAGCCATCAAATACTCCAAGTTCGAGTCATGTATAGTTAAGAGCAATTTCAAGAGCGGGAGGGTACAACTGAAGAGAGAGGTTAGGAGGGTGAGGGGGCAGTGTTCAATGTTCAATGGGGGAGGTGAAAGGGGGGCCTTTGGCTCGATTGCTGGCATGTTCATCTTTTTAAAACGACTTGACGTTCCAAGAAAAAGAGGGCAATGAATATTTAAAGTCGAACCTTCCATTTTAGACCATGCACTGCCGCATGTGAAGCACAATTCTTTCTTCTATTAAAATCTCTTTTTAATCCTATTCAATAAGCAACGACGCCTTTGCTTATAGGATTAAATACGACTTTTACCGCTTTTCTGACGTCATTAAACATTCACGGCGGGGGAAAATCTCGTTTCTCTACTCTCGCGTGAAATAGCGAGATTTTTATTTTATGTAATAGCCAATATTATTAGATGTGTTTTATAGGGTCAGGGGGGGATTAGCAATTGTGGTATGAATTATAAACCGAGAGTAAAGAGACTCGTGGCCCACAATAGGGTGAATATTTGAGCAGATGCACATGCTGTTAACTGCTTCACTTGGAGCCGTGTTCGCCGGGTGGAGGTGCATGGCGCATTGAAATAGCTCTAATTGTGCAATGCAACGCCTCACTGAACTCGCATAGTCAATCATTTTGCACAAGAAATAGGAGAAAAATAACTCCTTCCTTGTGTATATGCGATATTTATGCTGCAAACAATGGCATTTCTTCGAAGGTCAGAAGTTTAGCATTATGAGCTGAAAGTCGTGCACTTGTGAATTATGCAATAATGTTTTGTCTGTGACTAGATTTAAGGCCAGTTGGTTCTCGATTGAATTGCCAGGAGCTGCATGAATTGTTTAACTGCGACGGTTAAAGGCTTGCAGCGGTAACAGAGGGCGCAATGAATATTGAAATAAGCTGAATACCTCAGGTTCAGGTTGCATAGGTTAACGAGAGTATTTTCCGCGGAAGAGTTTTGATCTTTGGACCTTTTCCGAAGAATCTTAAGATTAAAATTTCAACCCTCAAAATGGCTTTAAATCAAGTCAATTTTTGAAAGAGGCATCTCACTTTAATAGGCGGGACTCCATACGTTATGTCACCTGCCGTGCATCATACAGTGATAACACACCTTGAAAACCAAGAGAGTGTGATATACTAGTCTAGTCATAAAATCATAATCACAAACTAATTACCTATTATTACAATCGGCGTGAATCGCAGTTGAGAACAGTTACGTCATCGCGACAGCCATTAGCATAGACGCATCACATGCAATATTCATCAGCAGTAGGCCTATTTCACATAATAGACAGTTCATTCAAGCAACAACTTCAAAAGACTTCACCTTTGATTCATCCTAAATGTTACGTCATCCAGCGTCAATCCATTTCACGCTTAATATTCATAAATATTCGTATGTAATGGGTCTATGTATATACTAGTACCTCGATATCAAGCTCGTTAACCTGGCATGTTAATTGAATAATCTGAATAATTATGATTTATCTTGCTGTTCCAATTAAGTAATATATCGGGTTTATCCACGTATTATCTGTTTCTGATGTTCTTTAATATACTCGTTGCATCTCCACGAAGAACTGTGCGTGTTCTAGTAATCAAAGGTAATACTGGCTAATTTTTGCCTGTACAATACTATGTCTTCTTTTTTTTTCTTAAGCATTTCCTCTTGAGATGAAAGGTATATGTACGATCATTATATATGTAATTGTGGCATTGGCTCCTGATATACTGAGCTAGAACAACTAGAGAAACAAACAGAAATACAAGTTTAGATCAGAAGTGTAAATAAATTGAATCTAAGCTGATTCTCAGAAGTTTATTTTGAATGGGATGAAGCTTAAGTACACTTTATGTGTTAGAAATGCAACTTATTGAATCACGTGAATAACGAATAGCTAATTACTTCTACACGTGCTAATAAGAATTATTATAATTATTATATCAAATTAAAAATATACAATAAATATAACGCAATAACTAAATTCTCCACAAAGGCTTCATGCAGAATATGTATAAAAAATCTTTCGTTTATTGGTTTACCTCACCCGCTAACTGCACTGCAAGCAGACAACTCCAGAAGCCCCATTATGTAACTTTGTAGCCCCCTCAGAAGTAAATCGACCGGTAGCTCCGCCCCCTGCTGCGTGTTGACCAATCAGCGTAGGCGCTTCTCGCAGACGAAGCACCGTTGGCGTTGGGGGAGGGGCTGGAAGGGGTAGAGGCTACATAAGGCCAGAGGGATGCGCTGAAGGTTAAGCTGATCAATCGGACACCAACAGTCACCATTCTTTAATCCGCAATTCGAGGTGAGTTTGTTTGTGATTGCTAGTTTGGATTTCTTGTAATTCTGAAGTTATTAACCTATTCTGAAAGCTATATTTTATATGTTTTATGGCACTCGAAGTCTTCAACTGCGTTTTAGTTTCCAATTCATTGGAAACATATTTAACGTAGCTGGTAATTGTAAAAGAATCTGCGTTTAACATACTGGGGTTAATTTTAGGCGGTTTTATATGAACTCGGAAATTTAACTTGTAAGCCTATATACCTACATTCATCGACATGTATAACCACCAGAGTATTCCATTCTCGCTTACTTTGAATTTCAATAATTTATACACAATTTGTATGTCTGTAAATGCCAGATAACAGGAAGCGTTGATCCTGAAATCTGCCCTCAAGCAATTATCCCTCAAATAGTAAACAACATTTTCTCTCCCAATCGCAGACATGTCGGATCCCAGTCACACCCCTAGCCCCCCTCCTCCCCCCAGCCCGGGGGACGTCGCAGCCCCGATGGACTTGAGCCACGTCAACCCCCGCCCAGCACCAGCCCCTGTGTCATCACCTACCGCGCCCAAAGTTCCCCTCAATCAAGTCAGCAGCGTCCTGCTGCATGGAGAGTCCATCGTGAGTCTCCTGATGGAGGGCGCTGAGCGGCTGTGTCTGGCCCAGATCTCCAACACGCTGTTGAAGGAGTACAGTTATAACGAGATCCACAACCGGAGAGTTGCCCTGGGAATCACATGTATCCAGTGCACACCTGTGCAGCTGGAGGTCCTCCGAAGAGCGGGTGCCATGCCCATATCCTCCAGGCGCTGTGGGATGATCACCAAGCGGGAAGCAGAGAGGTTGGTGAAGTCCTTCCTCGAAGAACACAGACCACCAAAACTGCCTGATAACTTTGCGTTCGCCGTCTCACACACCTGCGGTTGGGGTTGCAAGGGACATTTCGTTCCCTCACGGTACAACAGTTCAAGGGCCAAGTGCATCAAGTGCTTGTACTGTGGAACCTTCTTTTCTCCCAACAAGTTCATCTTCCACTTCCATCGGACGCCTGAAGCCAAGTACCGTCACCCCGATGCGGCCAACTTCAATTCCTGGAGGCGACATCTTGAGTTGGACACCGCGCAGACTGGAAACCAGGATGATGTCATCCACGCCTGGGAAGACGTCAAGGCGATGTTTAACGGAGGGAGCCGAAAACGTCTTGCTCCAGACATGTCCCCATCATCACCAGGGGGAGGGCCTAGTCCATCCAAAACACAGTGCACGATGAGCAACCGGCTCCACGACTCCAACCACTGCAAACCAATGCGGATGGACATGGCTGACCGCAACCCTTTTCTCACCAGAGACCTCCCACTGCCCCTTCCCACCTTCAGCTCTGATCAGATGCCGGTCCCTCTTCTACCCCCTCATGCCTCGCCCTACCCCCAAGTCCCGATGCTCCCTTGTCCAACACCCCAAGGCGAAGTACACAAACCGCAACAAGGTCTCCATCTCCTCGATCTCTGGCGGTCAAGATCTGGCCTCAACTGTCCCAACCCGTTCGGCTTCATCTGGCCCAGGAACATGGGTTCTGTGATCACACCCCACAAGTCGTCATTCATCCCCAATTTTGCGTCACCAGACCTCAGCTTCAACCGACATAAAACTCCTGAAGCTCCGACGAAATCACCTCATTCTGCTTTTCGCCCCGTGCAAGGCTTCGACCTCAATTCTTATCCGTACATCACGACAAAGAACCGCGATTCACCGAAATCCGAAGACGATGATGAAGAACGCACTAGTCATGACCTCGATTCCGACGTCGACGTTTGCGATTCAATGGCCCCAGATGATGACGAACAAGAAGAGAAGCCGGTGACGTCGTCGCCCAAGATGTTTATGCAAACGATATTTCCCGGAATGGAGCCGGATGGGGAGGTCTCCCGTGATTCGTCAGAAACCCGGAATAAACTAGATGAGGTTGGTAATGCATTCATAATTAGGCCTATACCTCATTCACAAGTTGACAAAATCATCACTAATTATCCCTCCTAATGAACTGTCCTAATTAGGGGATATTCTTTTCTTATTCAGACAGACGCTGCTTCGATTGGATCGCTTGGCATTCGTGGCTTTGTTCGACCATTTGAAGGTAGGCCAACCGATAACTCGTGTCGAACCATCGCTGAACTCTATGCGTTCCCACAGAGGCCAACAACCCACCGAGCAACAATAACACTTTGCTAGCAGCGGACCGCAATACGCCCGTTCACCCCGGGGAGTCGCAAGCAGTCGAAAAACATGTCGATTCGGTTGATAACATACTCAGTATGTCGAAAGGTTAGTTGTCAGTGATGAATAATTAAACTGCAATATTGTTAATCTATGAATTACACAGTTATTAATGTTTATTTCTCTCTGCAGAGGAACTTCAAATGGAACTACTGCGCGTGCTCAGGGAACGCCCAACCGGAAGTGATGTTAAACTGTCACGTGAGTTTGTTTGTTTTGTGGGTGTTGCTTTTGTTTCTGCATTCATTAAATTCACGTACGCCTTAGATGTGTACTTTATATTATTCCTCAAATACGGTTTCAAATAATCTAATCAATACTTATCATAGCTCAGTGCTCTACAATAATTATCATTTAACCATTTTTGTTTCTTCCACAGATTTGCACAAAACGCTTGAGTTGAGTCAGAACGTTTAAAATAAGAATGCCCAGCACGATTTATGACAAATCAAAAACAAAACTCTAGTCACACTGGTTTATTCCTGTTTTGCACAAATTTGTATCACTTGTGAATTGATTTTTTTTTTTTTTTTTTTTTTTTTGGGGAGATGAAATCGTTGTTTTCATGCTTTATGTTTTCATGTGAGTTATAATTATATAATTATTGAATTCGATTCTATGTAATAAATCATTCAATCCTGATGATATTGCGAATCATTTTCTACGATCCCCACCCTCGTCCTATCCCACTTCATTCCTCTCCCCGCACAAGACAGCCTCTCTCCTCCACCCCCTAAACATCACAGTCTCCCAGCGCGGAGTTTTAATCGAGTCGATTGCCTGCTATAATTACTGCGTCTGCCGCAGTGATGGTCGCCCTGGGAGTCATCCACGCGATACCATAATGTCACCCAAGCCCCGGGGAAGCCCCCTCATCAAGCAATGACACCCTGGCTCCCTCAGTGCCACGTCGCTAATCGGTGCTTAAGGACTGCACTGCGCATGCGCGGGATTTTACGAGATTGAGCGACGTGATCATGCATCGGCGGCCATATTGGGTGTGAGCGATAAAATGTGTAATTGATCCGTCAGTCAGTCGGTCTCTTGGTTAGTCAGTCAGTATACGTTTAATGCATAATTAATTAAATGTACTTCATTAACGGTTTTATTGAATGTGATATACACACCTGTGGCTTGTTCGTCGTTTTCGGTTTATATACTTAACTGCTTTAAAACAATGAGACCGGCCATAAATATTGCATAATGCACTTAAAGTAGATGTTAAGTCAGTGGTTTAACTACAATCTACATGTATAGAGACTCTTAGCCTATTTGAAAGCACAAAAATTATATTCACACCCTCGACTTGGCCAATTTAGAAGAAAAAGAAGGTGTTATATTACTTATCACTTATACATATTATATAGAAGCAGCAGTGCTATATTCAAAATGCGGATTCCTAAAATGAGACGCCTAATGAAATAAAAGGAGAGAATTTCCCCGTGAGATGCCAAAGCATAGAGGAAGAATAAAGAGAGAGGACACGTGGGTAAACGCCAGAGCGCATTTCGCGATTTAGGAACGGTCAGTTCGAGCGCCAGTCCCCGTTTAACATGTGTTTTTCCTATACCCGGCCGAAAAATGACTGTTAACATGGCCATATGTTTTTACTCCAGAAAGCGAGAGCTTTGGAATATACAAGGTATAGAGACGCAATCATCACAAATATATTGTGAAAATCCCGAATCAATATCGTGGATAATTACAAAGTTATTAGACTTTTTTTTAACATTAACAGAAACGTTTTCGTTTTTTTTTAAGCGAAGCGATTGCATCTCCACACCGAGCCCACGGAATATTTGTTGCGTAATCAAACTCGCCTCGCCGCTCGTTGAAGCGAAGATGCGGGCTGACCCTTCTTAATTAATAGGGGTGGCGAACGATTTAAAGGGTGATTCATTTGAAGGAAGGATAAATGCATGCGACAAAGAGATGAATCATAAACAAAGCCTTTGTAATAATAATAGTGATGGCAATTAGTGCATATTATTAGCTACAGCCTGACTCTTGCTTGACTTGACATTATGCATAATTCTAGATTAACAGCCCAATTATGCCATGCGATTATATCCAAAACTGATACCTCTTTTTTTTTTCCAAGTACTTGCACCTCTAATATGTTCAACGTTGTTCTTCTTTTCATCTGAATGCGTGTTTTGTACGACTTGAAACTCTAAAACGGATAAACAGATCTTTGCACCAAAAAAAAAAAACAAAAACAAAAACAAAAACAAGGGCAAGCGCAATAGACGCGCTGAAATTCTTGAATAATAATAATAATAATAATAATAATAATAATAATAATAATAATAATAATAATAAATAATAATAATAATAATAATAATAATAATAATAATAATAATAATAATAATAATAATAATAATAATAATAATAATAATAATAATAATAATAATAATAATAATAAATAATAATAATATGAGACGCTAGATAACCTCCAAAACACCTGTGTATTCATCCATGTGTACATTTGTTAAGTGAATCAATGTATATCAATAGCACAAGTCTTTACGATTAACCAAGAAGAAAAACGAAAGCAAAGAAATCGGAGGGGGGGGGGAGGGCTCCGATTTCTTTGCTGAGGGGTAAGAATCATTCGAGATTATTCTTTAAACTTTCTGACGGTACGATCCAGTGAAAGGTAGTAAAGTATCAATATTAGAGAAATGAGCCAAATGAGACATAACACAAGTTAAAAATTAATTCTCATGTAATTCACATAATTATGATTATAGTATGTGATTCAATTATAATCGCTCAATCCAATTACAAAATAAATGTAAATATTTACCATCCAGTTTCATTATAGTATATCCCCACTCTGCACCTCTCACCCGTGCAATATACCGTCATTATACCACTCTGCTTGCTGGACTAACCGAGAGGGGATTAGAGCAAACATCACACAACCACAGACTGCAAACTGCAAATACAGCGGTACCAACGCGCAATGTTTGAATGATACAAAATGCCCAACAAAAGAACCGCAATCGTTACAGCTAAACGTGGAGAGAAAGAACGGATTAACTAGAAGATCAAAGAAAGATTAAGCTCCTTCTTCAAGGTCTTTGATTGCATTCGACAATCAAGATTCAGTGACTGCATTTGCAGAAATAGGACCGCCATTGTTCCTGCGTAAAATCCACTTCTTTTGAGCCGAGTGTGGATGTCATTTGATGTGGGCTGAAGGTGCAGATTTCAATTTGAGATTCGGTTATCTACCAAAAAATAGAATATGGAAGGCGTTTAGCTATTGGCACCTCCCAATGCATGCAATCCGTATAAGCATAGCATGGTGTACGACTAAGTTGAGTTTTGTTTCGGTCGCTTCACGCCCTTGATGTGTTGTGATCAATGGGCGCCAGAGAAGGAACCCGCCGGGACAAGGGTTAGCCCCGATTCTTTCCGATGGATCTCGAGGGGTCATTATGCTGTATGCTACCATAGACAGAAGCACACAGCACCCGGCCTTGTTATGCAGTTAGGCAGCTAACACTGCAGAGGTCTCTATCAAAGGTCCAATGATAACGTACAATCACAGTTCTCGGATTTTAACCCCTCAAAATAAACGCCATCGAATTCATCAACGAACGTCGTAACGTGCTCTTGGTTTTTCTTACATTTTTCTTCTCGTGTATTGCTGTGAATATAGATAGCTTCATATTTTAAATGCTTCCTGAGCTGACCATGTAATTTAGTAAATATTTAATCATAGATCAATGATGGATGCTACCAAATTCTTTGTGAGCATCATTCTAGTACATCTGACTCACAAAACTCTTTCATTTGGTATGAATCCTGCACATTGTTTCTGATAGTTTCGCACCTTTGATTAATTACACCAAGTACAGAAAACTTTACAAGTACACGTACACATCGGAGATAATCACACATTGTCTGGGATTACCCCCATTAAGATCTTTATTTTGCTATGTGTCTATGTTCAAACTGTAAACTTACCATACTCAAGGTTTAATCAAGGTAATAAATAATCGATTTTACCGTTTTTCCACCAAAGGGGGTTTGCCCTACTTTTAGAAGGTCATAATCTGCATGTATTCTACTAAAAATAAATAAGCTTTTTTCTCCGGGTCGACACGACTGGAATATGAGAAACACGAGTGCAATGATCCCAAAAACCTTACTCTTTTAAATCGTATCTATATAGATTTATGATATCACAGGTTAAGACACTAAAATATCGGATATGACTCTATAATTATAGTAAAATATTGTGAGACTTTGCAGAACTTGTAGTTGGGTGGAGATGGTTGCATCATCCCAACACACAAGTCGAGTGACATATAACCATCAACTGACACCCGCCCACCCAACGAAGAAGAGTCGAAGCACAGCATGCAGCACTGCAGGGTGAGATTGCCATATTTAGCCAAGCACAACACGATCACAATTGTCGCACAGGGAGACAACGAGGGAACTAAACCGCCAAATTGACATGATGGCTGTGAGTCCCGAAGGAGAAAAACATTTACATCGTAATTGACTGGGAGTTGCAAGGTTTGATCGTTTAAAGACGCCGGGTGCAGTAATCGAGGCCATTTGAGACTAATTGCGGCCTACTTGTGATGCATCAGGGCGCGAAGACCTCTTGTTGTTAGAGGGCTAAGACGGCAGAGATCCCTCGCGGTTCTTATGAGTCTATATGGACGATCCAGGGGCTCTGTTGTGTCAGGCAAATGACGCCCAGTACACGACGACTGGACACATGTTAAATCCATCTCTTTCCTGTGGTTTGATGCATTCCAGATGCTCAATTTCTTATAAACAAGAGTGAATCGCATATGAGTTTTATTCCGCAAAACTCAGCGATTATGGCGACGCTTGCCGTAATCTTAGTGAGTTTGCTTGTGCGTCTCGTGTGTGGGGAGTACAGTACGACGTCATCTTCATCGACATCATCGGGTGGAGGAGGTTGTGTGTACAGCTTCCAAGTATGGCGACCCAACCAAGACGTCTTGGATCAGTTACATCATCTGGATCAGAAGTGCAGCAACACCACGTCAAATCTGAATCATCAAATTGTTCTCTTGAAGAACCAGCTTTTAAATGAGGTGGTGGTTGGGCGGAATATAAGCCAGGGGTTGGAGAGGCAGCTGATGCACCAGAAGATGGAGCGACTCCAACTGGATGTGATGACGAAAGATCTGCAATTACAGATAGTGCAACTGAAAGGTGAACAGAGAAAGATCATGAACCGAGTGAGGAGCACCGGAGGGGGTGGAGGAGGAGGAGGGAGATTTGAGGAAGGAGAGCTGAAAGGGATGATGGAGCAACTGAAGAACGACGTCGGCGATCTGAAAGCTGAGTGGGTCTTCATCAGAAGGAAGATCCAGGACGTCCACGATGAGGCGAAGCAGAGTTCCGAGCGATTACGGGAGGATTCGATGCAGTTAAAAGTCGAAGTTGAATCGATGAAAGCGGGAGCCGTTGTATTGGGTCAAAAACATGGGGAACTCAATGAACAGGTGAGTGATCCACGTCTTTGATGTTAACCTTTTCGTAGTGGAAGTAAGTGTTCTGGAACTGATGTAAACATATACTTATCGTGCTACGACCTTCAATTTGAGATGCAGTTTGCATATGATATATTACGCAATCAAAAATGGCGCTGGTGGTTTTATTAAGGTTATACTTATACAGATGCAGAAGATAAAGGAAGATGGAAATGGAGGCATGAGGAGTGAACAGGAAGACAGGTTACTGGGGCACGTGAGGGAGCTCCAGGCCCAACTTGGTCACCTTGGCAACGGCCTGAGCGCTCTTCAGCAGCAGCATGCCACCCTTGCACAGCAACTACTAGCTGTTGTTATGACAACCAATAACGTTAGCAACGATGACTTAGCAAGTTGGATGCAAAAGATGCCGAGAATGGGCGGAGAAGTTGAGCTAGGGAGACCGCCACGAGGTGAGTGCGCTATGATTATTGAATATCGACTACGCTTGAGTGCGTTATGATTACCTCGATTAGTTGCGTTATCTTCAATCTGAGCGCGTACGTATTCCACATTGAAATATTTGTATGTTAATGAAATGATCATAAACTCGGTATTTAATATTGACTGAGTATCTGCCTTTGTGTTGAGACTATTAATAAGCTTTCTATGCGCGCGTCTGTGAATACACCGCGTCGGTATCTCAAACTCTCCTCATCTCTCTGGTTACAAACGACTGTTCTGTATCTCATTATTTTGTGGTAAATTCGATCTTCAAGATATGTTAGCCAAACAAAAGTAGAAATGAAGTAAACAGACTAATCAACGGATTCACTAAATCAGACCGGAAACCAAGCTCGGATTACGGATGCGCGTGAAAGGACCGCTTTTAATCAAACGAGGCTTTCGAAGAAGTGATTTCTCTGATCATGGTTGGGGACTTTTCTATCATTTAATTCTCAGAATTCTCTTTGATCTTAGCTATTCGCACAAACACGGGTTTTAATGCCTACCGTTTAACATTGTTTGTGTGGATCGAGCAGAGTTCAAATCCTGGTTGCCATGGTTTCAACATCCCTCGATCCAATGATCCAATCACGTGTCGATAAATTATATAGGTCTAATGACTCTAATCGGTCATCTTGAATATCATCTGCAACTGAGTCGTGATTATTGCGGTCACTGAACTCATAGTGCGATGTGACTGTGACATCAATGTAAAAGAATAAGGCAAATGATATTAAATAAATAAAAGTTATCCATTCATAAAACGATAAAACTACTCTAAGAGCGCCACCCTCATTGGGACTCACTCAAGGTGTCACTCTAAGAGGATTAGAAAATAGTTATTCTTAGACATCTCATGCAGTTCAGTTTCAGTTCTAGAAACGTTATGATTACCTTTGACGTCTGCGTTATGACTTACGTTCGGCTAATATTAGGGCGCATTCGACAAGGACGAAACCAGTTTCGCTGGCCCTTTAGGTCTATACCCAGGTACGGTCACACCATAGTAGCATTTACGATGGATTTTTATTGATGATGATTTAGAGGGTAAAATAAATAAACATAATACATATGAATGATACAAACAACTTTTGTATTTATTCATGATTAAATGAGTAATCCCATAATTCTGAAGAAATCTGTTTTCAGTTCACGCAGACATCTTGTTGATTTCTGACAGTCAAAACCATCGAAACCATTTCAGTTTCGATAGTTCTTGGTTACCCTTGGTTACTGGTTTCAGTTTCGCCCAGTTGAATAAACAGTAAACGTTTCGATGGTTTCGCCACTGATATGTAAAAACTCTATTTATTTTAATATAATGTATAAATAAAATATAATAATATTTAATATAATAAGTATTTATTAAAATACTTGATTTATTTACATATCAGTGGTTTCGCCGTTAATCACTAATATGAGTATTATAAGCATTACATGTCAATGACTTCATCATATACAGACACCAAATATATTTTAGAACATCGTGCTCGTTATTTTTCTCTGATTGTTGCCACAAAAATCCTCAAATTCTCGGCTTCGTTTCTCTGTTTGACATATTTGATGTTTTCCAATCTTGAACTCCGCTGCAATTCCACGTGGACTCTCACACAGAAATTTGTCGTTTTAATTTTGTGCTTGATAGCATTTGGTTATTGGTAAACATGGCAGTGTGTAGGCCTACGCTACAGTTAACCAACTGACGAAAAGACCAGAATGAAATAATCTGTGCAGATCTATGCGATATCATCCGACGCGGAACAATTTACTTACTGTGCGATCTCAGAGTTGCCATGATTTTTTTTCCTATGAATATTTTTCGAAAAAAAAAAAAAAAAAAAAAAAAAAAAAAAAATCATTAAAAATCATTAAAGAAAAGATAAAAAAATCTGACGGCAGCAACAAGAGAGGACGAGCAAATCAACGAACGCCCACTTCAGTTAATGATGTGTTTTCACTTTTGCCGCTCACTGAGCAACCACTCCGCTTATTTCAACAGCCATAATTATATGTCTCTGTGAGATTGTGAATTGTATCATAAACTCATAGCTTTTACGCATTTTTATCTCGAGAAGATCTATTCATTTCCGGACCTCTCTGAACAATAACTTCAATACTCAAACTTCGTTCACATACATGTGTAGGCGGGCGGGCGTGCGTGCGGTAACATTTTCCATCGCACTATTTTATGCTTGTGCATAAAATACATTTGCCCGCATACGAACCTTTCCTGCGCAGCACATATCTGTTATAATCTGAACGCGGCTTCAAACGCACAATTCAAATAAAGGTTTTAGATGCGTATATAAAAAAAAAAAAATAAAAAAAAAAAAAAAAACAAAAACAAAACAAAAACAAAAAAAACAAACAAACAAAAAACAAAAACAAAACCCAAAACAAGATAATTTAAAATGTAGATAGATTATATTGTTTCTTTTTTAAGAATGCCAAGAGTCCAATTTGGAAACTATATCTGTCAGCTCGGAAATGGAAATGAAATTCAAGACCACTTAATAAGTACGATTTTCCTGCTCAGGCAGAATGACTCAGAACATGACATTTCTTTTGTCGGAACTGCTTTCTTTCTATGTCATATTGCATGTATATGCGAAATAAATATTATTCCTAGTGAACAATGAGAGAGCTGCATAGATTTGCGTCGACGACTTCACAACCGCATGAAATCGAACCCGAGTTGAAAGCGAGATTTTAAACCTCTCAAATTCGAGGTACTCGGTATCTATGAAATAGCCCACTGCAGGTTAAATGTCTTAAAATTTGGTTAATGTCCGTAAATGTATAATTTGTCGGTCAAAACGCAAAAGGCGAATTTGTCTTGGGGTCTACATCACTGAATCTTTCTCTAAACAAGCAAGAGGCCATCATCCTCTTGAAGCGTACTTTCAATTACTTGAAAACTATTTAAGCGATCATGATATATGATCGCTTTCCATTGAAATACGTGACAAGGGTCCTCCATCATGCACAAACGGAAACGTAAAACTACCTCTATAGACATCGTGCTGTGGTTGGTATCCAGTATTGATTACTCTTTGGATATCCTTGACTGCAGTCCCACGAGTTGGCAGTATGCCTTTGTCGGGCACTATAGGTGTTAAAGCGATTACGGGCTCAATTATACAATCTGAATTGGCTGGTTGTCTGTTTTAGGGGAGTTGACTTTTCACTTGGAACTTCGAGTGACTGGCGCTTGTCGTGGGTAGAGGAGTGGCACTCTCGTTGGAAGAATTTCATATTTGATTATTTGCGATGCATCGTTTGATTCAAATGCATGTAGCGACGTGTTCGTCGTTATCATAGGAGTGGTGCATTAGCGCATAGATATGGAGATGAACTTCCTATTATTATGCAAGATGAGACATCGCTCATGAACAGTGGTCCTTACGCGCTAACCGTTGCCATGGGAACTCTTTCATTCGTCCACTCGATCATCGTAAAATTTGGTTTCGGCAAACCAAAAAAACGCTCCAATTTTGTACAAATTAATAAACATTTAACAAAAGTTGACCCAGTTTTATATTTCCTGGTTGTTTTTTTTTTTTTTTTTTTTTTACTCAAATTATAGATTTAATTTGAGTTCGGAAAGGTGTTTATTTTATATTTCGTGCGAATCAGCGAGTGATTAAGCTTGCGGATTGCGATATTGTTGATTGTTTCTCATCTTGTATAATAATAATAATAATAATAATAATAATAATAATAATAATAATAATAATAATAATAATAATAATAATAATAATAATAATAATAATAATAATAATAATAATAATAATAATAATAATAATAATAGGAAGCCCGTCTCCATATCTACGCACGAGAGGATTTCTATTCGCATTTTCTCATTATTAGTTGTTTCTTCTTTTTTTCTTTCTCTCCGTTTTATGATTTTGTTATTCTCTGGTTGTACGAAGCCTTGCCATACTTTCTAGTTTTACAGCACCATGGATTGGGAGGGGATGGGGGATGAAGATAGGGCGGTGTAGCGGTCCGTGATTTATTGCTTTATATTGTATACCACATGCATATATGCGCACTCGACTGGCTGTCAACAGACTGATTAACCTGCAGGGCTCGATATTAATGAATTACCTTAATTAGTTGACAGCTTTAAGTGTTGCCAGAGGGAGATGTATAGGCCACTGTGTCATTCGTATGCTCCAAAGTGTTTATACTATACCACAATATAAAGTAGCACTGATGAAAAGTGTGATATTGAATCAACGTTGAGTCATTATGTTATCGACAAAAATATGACGTCGAGATCCGCCAATATTGCCCCGCACACTTTATCCGACGCAGTCGAAAGTCCGCACTCGATAAGATCGGAGGCGTGTTGCACATTCAGCACAGAAGAACGCATTCAGTCAACATGGACCCAAAAGGCTACTCCTTTTTGCCGAGGCTGGTTACGGCGTACAGGTTCAGTCCGACTGCGGTGATCAGGGCCATGGGAGTCCTGGGGATCGTGGTCATCTTCGGAATCTTGTGCACGCAAGGCGATAATCGCTCGGTTCGGCAAAGTCGCAGCGCTTGGGGCGATCTTGGTGACAGTGAGATTGATGAATACCTGTCGACTGAGAGACCTCTCACGGAGGATTTCGAGGTGTACACGACTGATAACGGAGGAGTATCTCGTCCGCCGATGAAGTTGCTGACGCTGTTTACCACCTTTAAACCATCCAAAGACAGACGTAATGTCTATAGATCAATCATTCGCAACTGGGGATTGATGCGCCCAGCTGTTCAACCGGTTCTCTACGCTACTCCAGACACCGACCATTCTCTTTCCGACTACGCTCGTCAACATGGCTGGGATGTGTATCCGGTGCCTCGATCCAACCGCTTCAAGACGCCCTTCCTGAAGGATATGTACCTACACGCGGAGAAACACTACCGAACCCACTTCTACGGGTACTCCAATGGAGATCTGCTGTTTGACCAAGGGTTGCTGGACACCCTTACTGACCTCCATACGGCTCTACCCCACAACAGAAGCATGGTGGTCGGTAGAAGAACCAACTATGTCTTGAAGGACTTTGATAAAGACTTGGAAGATCTGACAACCATCAAAGACTTTGCCGCTGCTCAAAAAGAAAGAGCAGAATCAGTCCGAGTCTTCAAAGCTGTGGCTATTGACTACTTTATCAGTAACCGTGGAGGCGTCAATTGGCAGAAGTTGCCTAATTTTGTGATAGGTCGAGCAGGCTACGATAACTACCTGATATTCTTCGCCCGAAAGCACTGCAAGGCAGTCGTTGTGGACGCCAGTCGGACGATTCGAGCTCTACATCTACAAGGAGCAGGATTCAAGTTAACCCACCGTACGTCTAATGACACGGATAGCAAGTATAACCTGAGGATCATCAGATCACTGCGAGAGTTCAAAGGACCTGGGCAGCTGATTGAACAAGGGAATGTGAATGCTGCTCAACTGGAAAGTAGACACCGATCGGGAGGTATTGAGTTCATTCCGCATCGGAGGAATCGATCGGCAAAGGCGGTCATTGAAACACTACACCCTGTGGTTCTGTGAAATGGATTCATGCGTTAACGATGTGTTCTGTGATATTTATGTAATGTGATGTTGATCGTCACGGTGTGTTTATGAGCGTTCTAATTTATTGCAAAAAGACGAAATGCTGAGATGGAATTAATTGTATATTTTTGTTATACATGCATATAAGTATGTTTGCGTGTTACATTATGCTGAATACGTCTGTATTTAATAATCGTGTATTCATGCGTTGTTACATTTCATTTCGATATTCTTGTTACATAATGAAATTGGCATTACACATAAATATATGGTTCCTTATAATTTCTGTCTTATATCGAATGTCGAGAAAACAAAACACATTACCTATACATTACTTGTTTAACTAAACACTCAATTATTTTAATTAATTAATACGTAATTAATACGTACGTAGTTACCGTAATACGTTCTCGGCTAACATGGCATTACGCAACATTGTGAGTACAAAAGAAGAGAAAAACACAGCAGAAATCAGATGTTTACATTGCAGACAATATGACGTCATTCAACAGTTAAGATGTTTTATTGTGTAAGAAGACTCCGTCACACTAAACCTGTGTTTAATCAATTAAACCTTGACATGACATTGACATGAACACGCCATAGCCACCCTATAACCGTGGTGCTGTAGAAGTCGAAATAACTGTTTCAGAACTTCCTTCTTTTGTTGTTTGCTTCCTTGCTCTCTGAAACCGATTTGGATCGCCGATAATCATAAATCGATATAATTATAATCATGGCGTGGCACAACATGGACGAAGCATCTTTATTCTTCCTCTATGGTACAATACCCAATCATGACAATCCTGCTTCACCAACAAGAGCCCTCGTCCGTACATGTGATTTATGCTCATGCCAACTTTCAGGTTTTCGGTATGAACGTTTTTAGTAATTAATTGTACATGTAATTATACCAAGCCATAAATTTACGAATAATCTGAATCACCTCTTGATTCGTGCAGTCGTGATAACAAATGCTCATTAATGTTGATGTAGGAATGCTTGATATGGGCACCGACAATTAATATCACATATTTCAGAACTTCACTGTCAGAACCGCAACCTATACTATATAACATCCATAAACCTCGTGAATGGAGATTCATTACAAACGTTTTACAACGGTTTGTTTACATCCCGTTAACGTCACTTCATGATAGATTAATGTCTTAAGTACATTGCAGTCGTGAGTGCCATTTACGCAGAGCAAACATTTACTCTGGTATCTGCAATCTACCCAAACTCCTAGACCGTTAGAATCTTTATATCTTATATATACTGTAAACTACCAATGACCGTAGCAGATAATAATTCGAGTTTTATGACTTCCATACCGTTACATATTTTGTTCTGAGTGACGTCATTGATAAAATGCAGTTGGAATGCAGCTGGGAAGTACAATTATACTAGTATTTCCTTGGATCCGAAAAGCAATGTCTCTAAATTATTTAGTAACCCTAAGCCATTGTGGCGTATTTAGGCATCATTCTATCAAGGGTCAGGGGGGGGGGCAGTTAAAGGTCATTGGGGAACGAGGTGCGCGGCTACTATACAGAGTGGGCCAAAAGTAGTCTATCTACCCCATGTTAAAGATCTCAATACTTTCCAAATGTTCAAAGCATTTCTGAGAAAGTGTTACAAAACAAATCACAGTGTCAAAATCACACAAAGATAAGAGAAAGAAATA
>KB311498.1:447340-476628 GCA_000328365.1 Capitella teleta | reverse complement strand
CACATTTTCGTGTATGGCAATCAATATATGTTTACCCCAGCTACATGTAATTCAATCGAAATTGAATATTATCATCCTAACACCATGCCATGTAGCATAAAATTATTACAGTTGCATTGACAAGTTATGGTACATTGACCCACTGTCGCTATATAAATCAAATTAGATTATTGAAATAAAATCGAAACTCTTAAGGTCACAGCCTCACAGGCCTCAGTGGCGTTGAACTATCACCAACAGAGAATATACGAGTAATTGGTAAGAAAATACTGAAGCTTTAATTATCAACGATAGTTTAACTCAAGTACAGTTACTTTAGTTAGTTCAGTGCATGGACGCTGAGTACTCTTCAATCTTTATGATCATCACAACCGCTCATCAGTTTTAGGCGTTTCTGTTATCGAGGCTGACTGTCTTAACAACCTGTTAATTTATACAAACAGTTCACCAACTGCTACATATACATGTATACGTTTAGAATTCATACATCGGAGAAGTGACCCGAGCGAAGTCTCCGAGCCTGCTCAGGCTATTCGAGAGAACGCGAGTTATTTTTAGATCATTCACAATATTTATAAAAAAAAAAAGAAAAAAAAAGACAATGGTTTACGTCCAGCAAATAAAACTCCTTGACCTTATTAATAAATATATTAAAAGAAAGTTCATGTCCCTAGAATCACGAACCGCGGGAAAACTCACACGTGGTGTTAACCCTCTTGTGAAAATTGAATGTAATCTCACAACGAGACCTTAGAGTGCCTTCTTAATCAGCACAATGACATACTTTGTACAAAAGTAGGCGTCGGAACATCACGTGATGTGCATTGTATTAACACAAGTCACACGCCTGCCTGACAAAATCATTTCACTCGAAACGAAACTTTCCGTCACATGGTACCAAACGATTACGGACGACAAAGGATGGATTCTACATGTATCATAACAAGATATGACACCAAGTGGAGCGCACTCCTGTATCAACAATTACCTTACTGAAGTATTATTCAGTGTGCCTTATTGCCATACGTGCAAAAGTTTCTGTTAAATGATACACATTCTTACTCATAATAAGAACTCCACAAGGAGTGTTAATTATAAATGACAATTGGCTCTAATACAGTATATGGTACTCGTAGATGCATGGACATATTATTTGAACTTCAGGTTACACGGATGTACGATTAATTGGTTATGTAAGAGACACGCTGAGGCCTATCACAGTCGCATTATGCGAAGACGAATCTCAATTGCCGCATAATTTAACTTTTCAATGGTTCTTACTTTATTTATTTGTACTCAAGAGGCTATTAAAACGCTTCGAATCTAATCGTGGAAACTTTGCGAGGGCCCTCTAGTGAGTGAATGGCACCTGGTGCCCCCTTATGAAACGAAGTGTTTGGGGAGGCATCACAATTAATTCCAGTCTTCAAATGTGAAAGGTCATGATGCTAGTACTAGTATTGGCTATGGAAATAATATTTGATATATTGAAAATAATATTGATATGTACTATGTCTTTATTGTGTATAAGTAGTAGATCACTTGTTACAAGCTACATGTGTATTACTGGTATGTACCTGCCATTAAGCCTACCACTATTTGATTGATTGCTCTTTAACTATTATAACTTACAGCACTGCCGAACCCTCATTTCAGAATTCGGAGGCGAAAAATAATGTGTATTGGCCTCTCATAACACTTGGTCCATTACCCTGTTTGTTTTGTTGGTGTGAAAAATTAGTGGCATTCTGTTAATTCTCCTGTAATTAGTTAAGCTATACATGTAACACAGCGGTTGCCCAACAATTGCAAACCGAAACATAAAAAAACCGTTAATTTTTCATTCAAGATCCTGATGCAACAACTTATTTGGTTCGTCATCCTCTTTCCTCTTCCATCCTGTTCCTCTATTTGCTTCCTCTTCTCGTTATAATATCATTTACTTGCAATAAAAAAAGTTCATTAGAATCTTGCTGAACACAACAAACAAAGTGATAATTGTGATTATGGTGATAATGGGTAAAAGTAACCTATTGAAGTTTATGAGACGCCCTAAACCTCTTGAACTTGAGTCGTGAGTGAGTGAGTGAGTGATTGGGGTTTTACGGCTCCACCCAACCCGTTCGGGTGATACGGGCGCCAGAACAGAAGTGCCCGGGACCGGGGTTTCCCCCTACTCTTATCGATAAATCCCAAGGGTTCTTTATCCTGCATACCACCATAGACAGTAGTACACAGCGCCCCGCCTTGTTACGCAGTTGGGCAGCACTGCAGAGTCACCGAAGAATTACAATTGTAATTCACAATCATAACGCCCGTGGCCTGATCGGGTCTCGAACCCGGGACGTCGACCCCCACGGTCGTCATAGGATTGTAGTCAGCGGTTTAACCCACTGCGCTACCCGGTGCCCCTATTGAACTTGAGTCAAGCAAGAAAGTGTAATTGAGTGAGTGGAACATAATAGGATTTGGAAATCGTGCAATCTCAAAATTACCAAACTAGTACCACATGTAGAGAGTAGTGCATGTTTGTGTTTACTAATGGCATTACTATACACATAGGATGATATATACCAACCATTGCCAAGCCACTTCAAGCCTCTGCTAGCCGCAGATCTCAATGCTGGGCCGATATATCTGATTGGGGGAGCGGCTTAAGCAGTAAGCCGGTCATTTTTACTGCAGCCAGCCGATTATGGCTAATTACAATCTGCCCCGGGGAGAAGTTCAGTTTTTGGACACTGTGCAGTTTCCAGTGTTTGGTGATCTAACACCCTTAGCGTACTGCTACCAGCGCTACCTGTATACACCTATACGTAGGCCGACTAGCGTAAATGTACTTGCGTTGAGTTATTCATCCGAATATATTTGATCTACACGGGTTTCTCATCCAGAATCTCCTTTGTGATTTTTAGGTTAAATTCAAAATTCTTTGCTCCGCGTGGTGAAACATGAAATCCACAGTCCGCCATAAACTCCTCTCGGTCTGCTATCTAGTGAACGCTCCTTCGCATCAGAGTTGTACAAATAATGAAATAGGTCACCATAGATTTTCGTTCTCCACAGATTGCCATGAAGCTTACGAATCAGGACGTCACGTCAGCGGAGCGTACGAGATCCAACCTGAAACAGCGAACCATGTCATCAGCGTCTACTGTCACATGGAGGACGGCGTCGGTTGGACGGTCTTTCAGCGGCGGGTGGACGGCACCCTGGGCTTCAACCGGAGGTGATGACCCCCGCGTTTCACCATCAGTCATCATAATGTTTCTTCAGGTGGTTGGAGTACAAGTACGGGTTCGGGAGCCTGTACGGTGAATTCTGGTTGGGCAACGATCCATTGCACTTGTTGACCTCGCAGTTGAAGTACAAGTTACGCGTGGATATGTGGGATTGGGAGGGGAACTCGACCCGGGCTGAGTACGGGTCATTTGGGGTCGAATCCGAGGCCAAGAAGTACGCACTGCGAGTGAAGAACTACCTCGGAGACGCTGGTGAATTTTTACTTCCCTAATTTGAACAAGAGCTTATCAGGCTATTATTAGCGATTATGCTAATACATGAATGCGGTGTCAGGTGAGGCGCAGGTTAAAACGCATGGATGTAACGAAAGAGTTAATACACAGAAGTTTTAGTCTTATCCGTACTTATCTAAAGTCCATAGAACCAGATTAAAAAAAAAAAAAAAACAAAAAAAAACAGAAAACCAAAGTATATAAAAAAGAAAGAGTATATTTATTGATCAAACAAAATTGTGGAGTATAAAAATACACTTTGAAATTAAAAACACACAAAGGAAAATATGTAAAACGCGTTCAGATCAAACTTCCGAAGTATTCAAATGCGTTATGATTTACGTCCAGGAAAGTGCGTTATGATTTCCAGCTAAATGGTATGCTCAGGTAAAGAACAGCTGGAACGGAATGTGAACTAACAATTATGGAATGCCTTGATTTTGGTTACAACAAAAAGGTACTTTTTGCAACCTTTTCATTTTTTTAAATATTCATAGAAAAACGGAATGGCGGTGAATTGAAAACATTTTCATCGAATCCGCTGCAGAATACATGCAACAGCAGTGCATACTCCTAGTGTGAGCATGCTGATTTGCGTGGCTCCGGCTCCAAGCTGAAAATACATAATTGCGTATTAATTCATAAATTTTATTCAAATCTTAATCTAGTATCATCCTTTGGTTGCTTTTCTATTTTTTTTTTTTTAAGGGGAAAAATAAGATTTTTATAAGATTTTTAACTTTTCCTTAACCAAGCATTTTAGGTATACGTTGAGGCCTCACCGTCACATAGTAGTTGCATAAGTCGCCAGTACAGCATTCGACACAGTCCCAATCCAAATACCAATCTCGTTTGCAAGTCGTCTTTGTGGCGATTTCCTTCTTCTTACATTCCCGGAGAGTCGTGCAATCTTTCGACAAATAGTACTTGCGTTCTCCGTGAGGGGTCCAGTATGGTGGAACTGAAAAGAGAATTCGTACTCTCAATCTAGTGCCCATTATTGGATATATATGTGACTTTAAATTAGGAAAAAAGCAGTGGCTATAATGATATAATCATTCAATGATTTCAATCTTCATAATTATAAAATAAAGATAATAAGGCGATAAGCCGAGCACTCACTTCCCCATCGGATATAGGAGACACAGGAGTCCTGGTACTGTTCACATTGTTTGGTCGTTTTTACGCATTTATCGTGATTGTTGTCTTGCTCTAGACACGCGTAACACTCCAAGCTGACAACTGAAAAAATACGAATATCATCAGATCACTTTCCATTATGATGGTGCAATATTAAAAATATACATCTAAAATGGTTCGGAACAGTTCCCTAGAAGAAATTGTAGGCTATCCGTATTCTGATAATCTGAAAACTGATTTCTAGTGGTTTTATCACAAGGAATGAGACCATGCATTCAGGCCTTAGTAAATGAGATCGCAAATTGATCAGTAATAAAACTAATGAGGGGTGGCGCTTTCAACTTCAAACCATTCACGATCGAGCGGCACATGTGTGGCGAGTGTGAACGGTGTCACCCGATCATTCCCGATCATTGGAGGTCGAATCCATGCTGGTAGCAATAGCTCAACGCTTAAAATGGACCAGTCCCATTATTACTCATGAAGGGTGTCAACTTCTTCCCCTTCCACACTCCCTGCAGCTTGGCACGACCTGCTCCCCTTTACAAAACATGTGTGCAGCATCGCTCATCGTTAGTATATTTACTATATTAAAGCACACCTTGGGCTTGGCCACCCAGCAAATTAATGACTTACTCATGACTATGCTAATTAGTGCATCTCCCCAATATTGTCTAGCGTGAAGAGTCTTGAGAAGGGAGTCGCACTGAAATTAAGAACTTCTTAAGGACTCAACAGTGCCCTTAAAACGATGATTTCAATTTTAAGGACTCTTTAAGGACCTGTAGATACCATGGCGTAGTCATATACTTGCTTTTCTACCTTTGCTAAGATGGACATGCCAATGTCAAAGTTCCCCAGAAGTACTGATAAATATAATAAAAGCCATGATCGAAAGTAAAGTCAACTTAAATTAAGTAATTAACCCAATAAATTGTTCATGATACTGTATACAGAGTAGGCCAAAAGCAGTCTATCTACTCCATGTTAAAGATCTCACTGTTAACCAATGGAGATACGCATTTCTGAGAAAGTGTTACAAACCAGTGTAAAAATCACCCAAATTTAAGAGAAATAAATACTTGGTATGGTTAGTCTAACATGTCATGCTGCTATTCCCATCATTTCTATTCCAATGTCATCAACATTTACGGCGATTTATCACAATTGAGTGCACTCATCATTCCGCGATATTTCCACGCAAACAGGGCTCCGAACCATGGACAAGCTAGTAAGATTCATTGAACGCATAATTAAGGCAACACTCTCGTACTATTGCTTTGTTTGAGAGTGCTATTGTTGTGACAGTAGCACTAATGTTTATGTCCTAAAATCAAAACAAAATAGAGTTTGTAATGAAGCACCATACCAGAGATGACATTCCTAAATGCTCGTTCAGGGGCTCATCTGATTTTGTGCATTTAAATGTTGACCCCTCATTCAAAATTGACTTTTTACTTGATATCTTTGCATAAATGGGTGCAGAATGACATTGTCAATCCATATTTGGTAATAATGTTTTCGAATAATTGATACATGGTAGCAAATTTTAGAGTTTTGTTTTTAACATGGAGTAGATAGACTGTACTTTTGGCCAACTCTGTAAAGTATATCATAGTATTCATACTATATGATCATCATGATTATGGAATGTTTTTATTCTGGTTTTTGAAACGAATCGTTGCGGTTGCCAATGGCTATCTTGATACTGCCAACAACGCCTTCAGTACTCTGCTTCCATTCAACATGGTAATCTTATCGTAAATTCGGAATTCAACATTGTGAACCAGGTAAATCAACAGAATAAACCAAATTAGGTCACTCCACTTGCGAGTATTCTCGTACTCAGCGCAACTTACCAGACGAGATAAGAGTCGCAAGGGCTGCTAGAATTAGATAAAGCTTCTCCATAATTGTGTTATCAGTCGTTATCAGTCGTGAAGCACGCCAATATCAAGGTGAAATCACTTCACTGAAATTCGGCCGCCATCAAAAATTCTCTGATAGGGATTTCCCCAGGTGAAACGATATGACGTCATGCGGAATCCCATTTGTACGTTATGATTACAGTCATTACGCAGAGCAATACTTAAGAAAATTTATTCACGCCAGAAGGGTATGCCTACTAAAAGCCTAGGGGCTACGGCTACGAGTGTAACTGCATATGCTTGTGGTCCTCAAATGTAATGGGATCTGTAGTAATGCTTGTACTTTTGTACATGGACTAGCCACTAAAGCTCATCAAGGAGGAAATGTAAATGTGAAATGTAAAATGTCTGGAATCTAACGAAACCTTGAATTTGGTCAATGCTGCCCAACTTGCTTTCGCGATGTTGCAATCGAATTACTATATCCATCTCAATCATAACGCAACTATACACCATACCCAGAGCACAATCATAACGCACCTCTCCATTCGGCAGTTCCCGGTGACTCGCTCAGCTACCACGACGGGATGGCGTTCAGTACAGAAGACACCGACAACGACCTCCACCGCCGACACTGCGCCCAGGAGAACAAAGGCGGCTGGTGGTTCAATTCGTGCTTCTCGTCTCATCTGAATGGCGTGTACCACACGGGATGGTACACTACACCTGCCCACTCGCCGTTCTCTGATGGCATTGTCTGGTACACCCTCAAGGTTTCCGAGTATTATTCACTGCGTCGCGTTGAAATGAAGGTTGCTCCTGCGTATGCATGAAGTGCAATGGGGAGGGGGTGTTATGTAATCAGTTCTGTATAGTGGTCGTGATTTATTGTACAATGTGTTCTGGGTGAAATACTGAGGGTATACTTATGTTTTGTGTGAGTTGTAGTGGAAATAAACTTTCATGCTTGTTTCAGTTGTTTGATAATTATTATCCAAATTTATTTCATGTCAGCATCATAAATGATACATGATGATCAAAAAAAAAACAAAAAAAAAAAAACAAAAAAAAACCCGCATAGCTTTAATAGAAAGCATAACTTTGTTAATCAATATTACATGTATCAGCAAAAATAGCGAGCAGAACAGCGATTATACGAGATAAGCAGACTAACAATAGCGCCCATAAACACACAGAACGTGATATTCACTTTCATCATTCAAAGTTCAAAATTATTTATCTTTGAGTAATATGCTCCGACAATATTTCAATTACATGTGTTTTCGGCTATTCGAAAAGTAAAGCGATTATACAAAATTATTTATTTCGGGAAGAAAAAAAGCTAAGTTGGAGGAACATTTGAATTAGAGATGCTGTTGCCATGGTTACGACGGCATGAACATATAAAAAGAAGCATAATTGTCGAAGCGAACGGAGATGAAAAATACTTGCGATTCATCCAATTTTGACATATACAGAATGGACCAAAAGTAGTCTATCAACTCCATCTTAAAATAAAATTCTAAAATTTGCTAAAATGTACTAATTATTGAAAAAAAATATTGCCCGGTATGGATTGACCATATGTTATTCTACGCCCATTTATGAAAAAAAAAAAAAAAAAAAATCAAATGAAAAGTCAATTTTGAATGAGGGGGCAACATTTAAAAGCGAGAGGTAAAGTGATCGCGAAGAGAGCAAAATCAAATGAGCCCCTGAACGAGCATTTAGGAATGTCATCTCTTATATGGCGCTGCAATACAAACTCTATGCTTTTGTTTTGATTTTAGGAGATAAGCATTAGTGCTACTGTCACAACAATATAGCACTCTCAAACAAAATAATAGTTTGAGAGTGTTGCCTTAGATCAATGAAGCTTATCCATGGTCCGGGGCCCTGTTTGCCGTCAAAATGGAAATATCGCGGAATGATGAGCACACTCTATTAATTGAGATAAATCGGCATAAATGTTGATGAAATTGGAAAAGAGATGATGGGAATAGCAGCATGACATACCAAGCATTTATTTCTCTTATCTTGTTGTGATTTGACACAGCGATCAGTTTTGTAACACTTTCTCAGAAATGCGTATCACCATGGGTTAACAGTGAGATCTTTAACATGGAGTAGATAGATTACTTTTACTCCACTCTGTATATGGTGCGGTTGCTTACGAAGCTACAGTGCAAAATGTGAAAGAGCTTGGCAACATACACCAATATTTTTGTCTTGATCTCGGCTACCGGAAAGTACATGTTGCCACTTTTTCCTTTGGGAGTTTTCTGTGTATTATCGTCACTTTAAAGGGTTTCAATAGTTAGTGTGGATTATCAGTGATAATTATAAATTTCAATGACGTAACTAATCAGTAGAGGATATTATAAGAACATGAAAAATGGTCAAAATTCGATCACCCTCATTTTGCAATTGGCGCGATGCTATTTTAGCTATAACACACACCTCTGCTACTAGTCATTCTTAATTTGGCCCATAATGGCTTTGAACATTACTTTATCAGTAAATATATAATTTAATCTCTTTGTGCTAGCCATACTTGGAACGGCAGGAGTATCAAGTTCCCTACCCGCAAATTACTGCAAAATCATTTCATTTCTTTTTTTCATCACCAGAAACGAGTGCCCAGTGCTGTGAAGGCCCCTTTGACTTAATCGCAGCAAGACAAAAGGGTTTTCCATGCAGCTACCTACCCACCTTACTCCCCACAAATCTTCCCGTTTGGTCTCTTCCAGTGGATCTTGCATGGCAGGACGTCCTCAGTGTTTCGCCTATTGCCTCGTTAACATCTTCGATGGAAGTTGTTTGTCTGTTGGATCCAGCCCCAGTTTCCATGTAGGTTGTCACTGGGTGCTGTGTATTAATGTCTATATTGGTATGCAGGATAAACAACCCCGGTCCCGGGCTTTCTGTTCTGGCGCTCGTATTACCCGAATGGTTTGGGTGGAGCCGTAAAACCCCATCATGTCACATCATCGACATATGTATGCCATGTCATATCTAGTATAAAGAGGCGTGCATCAGCGTCTGGTCTACAATGAGAACCTGAGTCTTTTCATCATGATGAAGGATTTTAATGTCATTTGGATGTGATGCATTGCTTGTTTATTATTATTAATTTTTATTTTCCTCTGATTTATTTATTTAATTTAACATATGCATGTATATGGATTTCAGTCTGAAATAAACTATTATTATTATTATTATTATTATTATTATTATTATTATTATTATTATTATTATTATTATTATTATTATTATTATTATTATTATTATTATTATTATTATTATTATTATTATTATTATTATTATTATTATTATTATTATTATTATTATTATTATTATTATTATTATTATTAATATTATTATTATTGTTTTTAAAAGTATATTATAGGACATACCCGAAGTATCCAATAATCAATACATGTTTATAGCATATATATTGACATCAAAGGCAAAATGGTGAAGTAAAAACAATAAATAACAAAACTCTCCAAATCGACGCACGCGTACGTATATAGAAATTATTTTACTGGGACTCGCGTTTTCCTTACAAAGATTCAACGAAAAAAATCATCCTCACTGTTTTAGCTGTTAATTGTGGGTCACATTAGATAAGACTATCTGGGCATAAATAATATCACTTGCATATTGGTTGACCCCCCCCCCCCCCCCCCCAAAAAAAAAAAAAAAAAAAAAAAAAAATTTAGAAAGATCAAAGATCAAAGATTCGTAGACCTGAGAGTGAACACCGAATTCGTGTTTCCGGAGTCGTGCGATACGGCGTTTCACCTGAATCACCTCCTTCCAGAAACAATCTTATTACTTAATCGTAATCTTATTGCTGGTATCAATGCAAGAAATGATCTCATTCCGGAGATGGGCATCGCGAGATGTCGCAAAACAGAATATCGTCTGAATATTCTCATAACCATACCAATAATTATGCAAATGAGAATAACGCAACCAAGGGGTCGGTTAGTCGGCTCCCACACAGCATGCTGCACTTGATGAAATCGACGATGATGAGGTGAGCGGTGCCTACAGCTTCGAGTGTGAATTACATATGTAGCAAATTCATCAGAATACAACTGAATATTGTTATATAATGTATATGCACGATGAAATACATTCTAAGCAATCGGATCGAGTATAAATTCAAAGTTATACCTTCGCCAGATGTATGTATGTACACTGATTCGTGTGCGTTGCATTTACACCTGTATTAATGCCGATCATCGCACAGTACAACCAAACGTGCGCACTCGGTACAACGTTTCCTAATGCAGCCCTTACCAATCATGCTATCATCGTTACCATGGTTACAAGACCTGCTTCTAGCGAATTCCCACGTTGATCTTCAAACAAATCGACGGAATGAAGAGGAAACCAGCTGACAGCCTCTCTGAGGTTTTGCATCCAGCGTAGCGCGCCACACCTTATAAAGACATGAAAACCACAATGGCCACACCACAAACGGAGAAGAGGCGCGGCGGTGTTGAGCCAAGTGCAACTGGGCCAACGAAGGATCAGAGGCGGCCTCTCTCGGCCATCAGCTGACTATCAGTCATCCATGGGGCGTGCTTAGATATCGCTATGACGAGAAATGGTGATATCTGCCAATACAATTTTACAATGCATGCTTCACAGTCCACTGAGAAAGAGGTAGACCGTGGATAAGGTACGAAGTGAGTAGTCGAAGAGACGATTTGGACAGTCAGGTTGGCTGGTATGAGATCAAAAGAAAGGATGCACGAGTATCGAAAATTGCCGATAGGACTTCTCTGAGTGAAAGATGAGGATTAAGTTATGAAACTGCGCTCTAAGAACACCTTGCATACATTTAATTAAACTAGAACTGAAGCAGGGCAAACGGATTGAATTTGGCAGAAAGCATAATTGGGTAGACGAAGGAAGGAGATCATTGAGGCCTGATGTAATAATAGGCTAAACCGGTGCATAATCTGATAATGACAGCGCCCCTGCTAAGTGTGCAGCGAGTATTTCAACGTCTAGAGCACGGAAGCAAATGACAGCTGCACTAAACAAGCCCCGTGCGCACTGAGTTCCGACTTAATCCACCTTTGTCCCTGTGCTGCCGACGTCTTTGCATGAGCTCAAGTCGTGCGCATAAATAGATTTAAGCGGAGTCCATTGCCTGGCATTTTGATGTTCCATTTGCCGTTGTCAATCTCTCCTGGATGCCTGATCCGCAATCCCTGATCCCTCTAGACTTATTTATGCGGAGGCAGGGCTTTATCCCGAATCCCTACCTCTCCGTCCTGCCCCATCTTTACACCATCAGGAATCACTTGGAGAAGTCACGTGACAGGCAATCACGTGATGCAAATCACCGACGAGATCCTCGAGGAGAATAAAAGCAAGATTCAATTTACTTTTGCTTTTGGCTTCCCCTTCCTTTGCTCCTCATCTGGTAAACAACTCCATTAAACGTGTCCACGTCGTGTGTTTAGCTGGGTCAGGTGCACATAAGTACAAACCGGCCCATAATGCATAGCTCTAGGCATTCATGGTTGGATTGCAATAGAGCGTATCTTTGTCATACCTTTTGCGTAATTGATTGTTCGTGCAACGTTACAGCGGTCTTTGTGCATCCGAACAGGAATAGAACGAGTCATCGACCATAGACGAGTACGGTGGTCAAAACACAGGTTAATGTGAAGTAGATTTACCAAGAAAAATGTACTGCAATGATTATATGTTTAGATGATTATAACCAATTAACCATGGTCTGTGAGTTTCAAAGATATCCGATGGTTTTAGAATGCTTCAGGCTACGCGTCGAAAAGATTTCCACGTCAATCAAATTTATAAATAATAACAATTAATAAGCGAGATATACAACCAAAATCATTGTCACAACCAAATATCCCTTGGTGTTATATATCTACGCCAGTCATTATTATATTTACGAATGTGGGGATGTTGAGGCTTTCTGCCCATTGTGTTGATAGACAGTTCTCCCGACCACAAAGACTTTCTTTGGTTCGCACCATCAACCTGAGGAACCAGGTCGAAAAAAGCGTATTTTCTAAATATTATTAATTATTGATTTTCAACCAATCAGTGATGAAACAAATTTGCTTTTACGCACATCTAACTAATTAAGGGTTAGAATGAAATCTTCACGAAGTGCTTTCGAGGCCACGCCTGTTGAAAAATACATAATTTATTAGTTATTACAAATTTATACTCGTTGGTTCTTAAATCTAATTGAATTATTTCGTTCCGTGAATTTCCATTTATTGTGTTCACTGTATGACTTGAAGAAAAAAATAATAAAATAAATATAAAAAGATGCAAAAAATAGAAAAGCAAATCAACAATGTGATAATTAATATCAATATGAAAATTATACGCGATACTATGTGAATCATAACGCACTTCTCCGCCAGAAAAATCATAGCGTCCCTGTTAAATCTGCAAATACAAGATGGCGGGGTTTCGCAACGTCCCTTGATTTTTACAACTTCTTGAGGTTACTTTGCTAGTTTGCTTCCCACTGTCCCCCCGGTATGGCACAACCCATTAGGAAGATCGCATCACAAATACGTAGAATATACCCACGAATATACCACGTGGTCCGGACCTTGTGGGCCCAGCTGAGGGACCTTCTGGAGGAGGCTGTACTTCCTTGACGCCACATCGTTTCCAATCTGCAGACAAGTCCTGATACAAAAGGGTGATAATATCGTGACCTGACCTGACCTGACCTGACCTGACCTGACCGACCTGACCTGGTCAGACATTCTTGGAACATAACCTAAAAATGGCGAGCATAGAAAGCTCTATGGTGTGGATTAAAATATTTTCAATTAATAGTAATTAGCCAGTTTTGTTTTCAATTTGAATTTCAGAACTCTCTCAATGTTACTGTAATTATAATGTTAATTCGCCGTTTGTTGCAGGAACCGTTGCCACTGCGTGCCATGCGCTGCAAACGAAGATACATTATTTCGTGTTACCAAAATCGCACGATGTACATAAGTAATTTTTCTGCTAATAAATTATTATTGATTGACAATGATTGCTTATAACTTATTAGGCAATGAATGTGTCTCTATAAACATGATCTGTCCTCATCATAGCTAAACCTAGAAAAGTCAACTTAAATGAATTCAATACGTGTAAATCGTTACATAATTTTTCAATTAATTATCAATCAATTCTCACGATACTGTGTACAGCGTGGGCCAAAAGTAGTCTACCTACTCCATATTTGAGATCTCAATACCTTTCAATGGCGTTATGCATTTCTGAGAAAGTGTTAAGAGAAATAAATACTTGGTAATACTCAAAATACTGGTAATACTTAAAATACTCAGTCTAACATGTCATGCTGCTATTCCTATCATTTCTGTCACAATTACATCAACATTTATGCCGATTTATCTCAATTAATAAAGTGCACTCATTATATGCCGCAATATTTACACTTTAAGCAGCAAACAGGGCCCCGGACCATGAATAAGCTATTAAGATTCATTGAACGCACATTTAAGGCAACACTCTCGTACTATTGCTTTGCTTGAGAGTGCTATTGTTGTGACAGTAGCACTAATGTTTATGTCCTAAAATCAAAACAAAAGCATAGAGTTTGTATTGCAGCGCCATACAAGAGATTACATTTCTTAATGCTCGTTCAGGGACTCATTTGATTCAGCTCTCTTCAAGGTCACACACCACTCGCATTTAAATGTTCCTCCCTTATTCAAATTCACTTGTTACCTGATTTCTTTGCATACATAGCAGATAGTAAATCCATACTTAGTAGTTATTTTTTGAAATAATTGATACATATTAGCAAATTTTAGAGTTTTGTTTTTAACATGGAGTAGATAGACTACTTTTGGCCCACTCTGTATACAGCAATCTAATTCCGAAATAATGGTATTTAATTATGGAATAAGTCATGGAAAGGAGATGGTTATCGTCAGGTAAACAAGTTCAATGGATTCTGGAGCAAAATAACCGACGAGACGAAGTCGAGTTCGGTTATCTGGCTTCAGAATCACGAGAAATTGTTTATCTGAAGATAACCATCGACTTCCGAGTGATTTAACCGGATTATACCACCAAAAACACCTATTAACTTAATCGAGACGACACAAATATAATTTTGAATAGCCATCTTGAATAGCTAGCTATTCTCACTTTCCCATTTAGTTTACGTTGACATGCGATATGTTCAATATTATACATGCATATAATTATTAGATTACATGCATTGTACATGGCTGGCTAATTGCCACACACTGATCGAACAGAACGGTAGAAGGACAACACGTACCTTATACCATCAATGAATGCATCAATCTATGAAACATCCTTTGAGACGTGTACTTACTAGTATCTCTCCACTCGTGTTAATAAAAAAAACCACGTGTCAAACAGCTTATAATTAATTTAACGATGGCCGCACAGCAGAAACTAGTGAAATGCCAATTTATAAAACAGCCTAAATTTCCGGAAGCCACGTGCGTAAGATTATGAGTCGGTTTACACGATGACCCGTAACCCGGTCGTGATAGGTCAAATGCCCTTTGGTCACTATTATGGTGGTATAATATGCCATTATACAACCAACAGGAAGTGGCCCAATTTTCAGAGCTCTGATTGGTTGATCCAGACTGCTTTCGATGCGCTCCTGCGCTGTGATTGAGAGTTGGTCGGGAGGCCCCTGTCTTTGACTCCGTAATCAGTCGGACGATGTTCCAAGTCCTCCGCAGAGAGGCGCCACCGCTCCTAAGAATCCAAACTCACAAGGAACGTCTGCCAAAAGCAAATGATGGACGAGGATATCTTCGGAGAGCCATGAATCACAAACGGGGAGAGAAAGAAACAACTTTTAATGCAATTCAAGCAAAGACAACAACAGTGTCAATTACTCTTGCTGGCGAGTGAGAACTTAATCCGGACTTAATTTCATTAAAACAGAGGATTTCTCGGCGAAATTAAATGCTAATGTCCGCCATTACTGTTTATGTCTCCATGACAACGGTGTCAAGGTCGTCGAGTATGGTAAGCCGACTGCAGCATCTTGCGTGCTGATGGATGTTCTTAGAGATGGCTGGGGAGCGGCCTGTGCTGGTCTGGAGTCGTTTTTATGGTTTTCATGAATTATTCACTACCGGAGAGATTATCCTCTAAACTTTCACAGAATTCTGATGATGCCATCCTGAGTGGCGGTCCATATCCTGATAGGAAACTTTGAACTTGCTCATCCAGCCTTATAATTGAATTGCTGCAGTCTCCATTATCGCCCATGCATCTATTATCATTGCGAATCAGCTGCCCTCTTTCTGAGCTCTAATAATGGATAGGGTGGGACGAAAAGATCACTCTATGCATGGGATTCATTTGGTCCTCGCTAAGAGATTGGGGTGTAAAGTTTCCTCTCTTCCCGCGTGATGAATGCCGGATTAAAAGACTGAAAGACTTATTACTCTTCCTTCTTCTCTTATCGCTGTCACTTTTATCTTTAGACACAGTGGATAAAAAACCACCCCGTGCATGCTAGCAACTATGGTTTTATCATTGGTATAAACAGTTTATTTCATTTTTAAGATCATTGCAAAGCCTTTGATAGAATAATCTACATTTCTCTTTATTCCTCCAAATAAAAGTCCATTGACCACGTGGGAGACATCTTACCAGTAAACTGACCGAAACATTTATTGACCGCATCGGAAATTTCAAGCCGCGTCATCAGAAGAGGCATCTTTCCAAGGCTAAGCGTGCTCTCTGGAGACCATTGTTTTGTAATGGCACCAAGACAAGTGTTGTGGGAGGACCGTCATGTGATGCACCACTGGTCAAAGAATGGACGCTTCTGTGAAATGGAATGGGTCAACCCTGTGGTCAATATGATGAGGACCGGTTATGTACATGTGCTTGTTTGATGCAAGGGACACTTTGTACTGATAAAGTTTGAGTTTTTCGGTTTAAAATTTGAAAACATTTTTGTTCTCTCTTTTTCTCTCTTCAATTGGCGTTCGAGCACGCTGGCGTGTATCTTACATTGAGCTTATTGTTTAGTATTATTATTCATTACCTGTTCATATAATTATTATATCAAATAACCTAGATATCATCATGCTATTATTTGCATCGTGTAATAATTTAGACTTAACATAACGGATCTATCTCAAATTTCGACTGCATGGCCATCAAGAGATAGGTAAGAAACGCAACACAAACAAAAACATTGTTTAACAGGTACTAGTACTACGATTAAATCCATCGGAGTCTTATTCATGGAGAGTTAATCGTTTGATTTAGGTATAACGATTTAATGAAGTGGTATCAGGTACTATGATGCCATCAATTGTTGCTTGATTGGCCAGGGACTTTGTTCTAGGTACGTCAATTCAACTTGTGCAGTGTCAATGCAAATTACACGCGACTTTAAGCATTAGTTGTTTAATTGAGTTAGTTGGTTAAAAATTATAATTTTATTGATTTGTTTTTCTTTACGTTGTACCTTGTGCGTACAGATTTCAGGCTTGTTCGCTTCCTTTCTTTACTAACTGTTTTCAGTGAAACGATATTGTCTCAACATACCGCTATAGCAAGCAGTCTGCATTCATCTCGTTGCTAACTGTTATACTGTCACAGTGCTAAATTAGCATCACAAGTGTATTTCACTAATTAAGATTAAGACAATTAAGACTAATTAAGACAACGTTATATACTTGCATTCGATCAAATTAATCATTTTCATATTTCTACAATTCAACATTACAGGTGTGCAAATCGGAACATGCTCCAGCATCGCAGAAGAATCTCAAATCTGACGACTCAATAGGTGATGCACATTCAGTTCAACAAATGGGGAGCTGCTGTTGCTGGTGCATGGGCGTTTTCTGTTTGGTGTATGAGAGGCTCTTGTCCGAGATGAGCCCAGCAGGAAGCAGATAGGAGCCAACCAGCTGCCTGTTGTGGCGATTTCCGAGGACAGTAACTGACGTGGCGGACAAAAGACGCATTGTTCGACGACTTCCTCGGTTAATTGCTCCATCATGATCAGATGAGTCCATCACAGGCCAAAGTGTTTATTGTGGATGGCATGCCATGGGTAGCAAGGAAAGAGGGGCTGCTTGCGCTATTGTGCGGTGGTAAGGAAACGCTATGATTAATACATAAGCCAAGCTATACAGAAGTTCATAAACACATTAAAAGGACCTTGTGTTGTTGGGTTGTATTTTTGTCACTTTTCTCTGTGGTGTAATGGCATTGTTGTGAGGGTTCTTGCATGCACGCTATGATTCAGGTGCACGCATGTTTGTGAGGGGAAGGAGGTGGGGGAGAGGGGTTGAGGTGTAAAGTGTGGTCAGAGGATGCTTCCTCCCCAATCAAGGCAGAGGCTTGGAGGAAGAGGCGCATGTCACCGAATAAAAGGTCCGCCATTAGACCGTTCGTCTTGCTGGCTTGTTAACTCATCTGCTGGCGCCCTCAGGGTGAGATGCGCCCCAAGGGCAAGAATTGCCCCAAATGGCAAAGCCGCTCCCCGCCTCCCGAATCTCACAAATCGGCTTCTAATCAGCGAGTAACGATCAGCACTTCCCTGTCGCAAACCGCCACCGGGGAAGCCGGGTACCAAAATGGCGCCTTAGGGTCAGGGAAGGTGCTGCGATATTTCCCGGCATGCAAGACAATGGCGTCGAAACGAGTGGGGTTAATGGTTAAGGGCACGTTAACAAGACGAGTGTCGCTTGCCGTGGCATCAATTAAAGCACATTTAGCCCGTGGCCTGCTACACAGACAGCGCCCACCTCGGCTCGTCAAGTAAAAATAGGACGAAGAAGGCAAACAGGGTGGTTTATGCAAGGGAATTCGCAGAAGACCGTATTGCATAAATGATGCGACGCCGGCACTTATGACAAAAACCCTCAGATTGCTGCAGAGATCCGGTCGCTCCTTCGTGTTTCGCTTTGAAAACCCCTTCGCAGAAGGATGAGCGCTTTCGCCTGGCTGCGCAAATGCCTACAAGATCTGCTTGCTTGGTGCGCATGCTTCGTGTGGCTGGGATTTGATTAAATATCAAGCCTTGCTTCATCATACCTCAGCGGTTTGCATCGATCGCTAAGCCTTATTGGCGAGAGATCAAGACGGAAGGCAAGATAGGAGATGCCGACGCAATTACCAAGGGTAATCGGGTGATGCAGGTATCAAGGTGAAAACATGAGAGCAGGACGGTGAGCTACGTGTGGAGGTGGAGGTGGATGTGGAGGGGGAGGTTGATTTGAAGTCAGAAGACAGAGTCAAGATATGAGAGGATAGGTGGTGAACTACATTACATATATAATGCGATGTGCCGAGGATTTATTATTATTACAAGTTTTTATTTTTACTTTTATTTATTTATTTATTTATTTATTTATTTATTTATTTATTTATTTATTTATTTATTTATTTATTTATTTATTTATTTATTTATTTATTTATTTATTTATTTATTTATTTATTTATTTATTTATTTATTTTGACTAAACATGAAGATTATATAAATTTCCATTGATTTGAATGTTCCCGGCAGAAACGAAAATGACTGAGGTCGAAAAGAAGTGTGAAAGCAAATTAATACACTAGAGATATAAGGACAATATCACGGAGTTAGCAGCACTATTATTTTTAATTCGCGTCTCGGCGATTCTCACAATTCATAAAAGCGATCAAATTAGAGGGATGCGATACTTACATGAGCAGAAACCGTAGATGATGAAACGAAGAATTGAAATGCATGCCGTCATAATGACCAAAAATATTCAGAAGGCATAAACAATGAAAACGTTGCATGAACAAAATTACAATGCTCACTAAGAAACCTTCTTAATCATTGCGTATACCAAAAGAAAATAAAGAAATACTTCTTACAATACGCACCCGATCATGCGCACTAGCCGCGGTTAGACCTTTATTCTCAATTCTTTTTTTTTTTTTTTCTTTTTCTCTGATTATCGCATGAAAGAGTGAACAGCAGACGAGCAAAATTCGCCCGCTGCTAGTCTGACGATCAAAAGATGGTAACTAGAGTATTGGGAATGGTTAATCCAATTGTTATTGGATGCATCAATTAATTGGCATCATCAATTCTTCCACTACAATCTTCCACGCATGAGCGAGACCTTGTACGCTCGAATCTGGTTATAACTACCTCGCGTTTGATTTTCGCCTTAATTGCAACTCATTAATGATAATTGCCTCTATCCGACCTCAGAACTTGCATCGCCGCTGCAACAGAGCTGGTATTGCCAGATGTGCTCGTCATTCGCGGCTGTGGCATCCTCTTCAGCCTCTCGCTTTGTCATACGGTGCCTCAGTCTGCAACATTTCCTATTATGCACTTTCAGCCCGGCCCATCGACCAGCGGCGCCGCTGATTGGTCGACGGCTCAAGGCGCCAACCAATGAGCGGTCGAGGATATCGCAAGCCCGTTTATGGCGCGGAAAAGGCAGGAGATGTTATAAAATGAAGACATCACCCAGGAATCATCAGATTCTTCATCTATTTCAACTGCTCATTCGTAGTTTTCACTATTAATAAACTTGATCAAGTTATCTGATCGCGGTAGAAGAATTCGTGACTTCATCATTTTCAAGACTGTATAATTTGAACTTTTACAACTATCGAAGACATAGAAGAGGAGTGTTAACACAATTCAACATGGACTTAGCACTGGAAGGTCGTATGCGGATGGTTGATGCCCTCAACGGTGATGCAAAAGACTATCAGGAAGCCTCAAGTCCTTGCAGTCGCAACTTCAATCCACCGTCAAGGCCTCCGTCCACCCCTGACAGTAGGCATTCCCTCAACCAAGACAGTGCCGTGTTTCCCGCGTGTACGACAGTCTCAGGTGAATAGTATATCTTATATCCTCGAACAAACGCATACTGATTAGTGAAGCATAATAATGTGGAAAAAAAATTAAATCACTAATAGAATTAGCTGCAGCCGATTAATTAACATTTTTTTTTATCAGGTAATTGTCAAAACTATGTCAGTCTCTCTCATCCAGTTCGTGTATATATAATATTCGATTAATCAGTGATGATATGGATACATGTACAAATTGTACAAATGCATGCAGTGAACATTACGCAATTTCTCTAGTTGAAAGTTCTTTTTCCCGATCAGTTGAACACGGGGTGGGGGCGGGGTGGGGGAAACGGGAGAATCATTGGCCATAATGTTCCGTTGAAAAATAAAATAAATTGTTATATATAATTATTTTCGTCATGCTATATAACATATACATGCTATTTACCATAATGTATATTTTTAGTAGAGTAGTTTTTATATAAGATGACCAGTAATCACAAGTACGTTGCTTGCAAATAATAATTATTATATTGTGCGATAAATGTTCCAGCGACCCTCAGCTCGAATTAAGACATTATACTTACAGGGGCTTAAATCAATGCCTGTGTTTATAACTTATGCAATCAGTATAATTATACTATTGGGTGATGGATGAGGCCGTGTCACATTTGAACATGCGACCACATGACTTTTTGGGAAATTTCATTCGTTTACTTTTCATCCTGTAAACATAGTTCAACTTTCCCTGTTCACGTAATCTATGTTAGACCGAGAACTTTTCGAACAGCCCTCGTGTGCTATCGTAATAGCTCTATGGTGCCAATACACTCATTCATAACCATTTATTACAAATTTCTATTCACAACTGCATGCACAGCTATCAAAAATTATGATTCATGTATGGTTTTCTATTCAAATATCGTGATTTTGTGCTAGCTCAGTGACACATCAGTCTATACATAAATAGAAAAGTCCCAATAAAAATTAAAGAATTTCTCACACATTTGTCATTCTATATATATTCATATGTTTATTTTTAATTTATAAGACGAAAATCATGACTGATGGGCGAAACAAATACCAACCCTTGTAAGAAACGCATACAGTGGTGACAAGTGATATAGAAATATCGATACAAACTGACGCAGACATTGTGCATCATGGACTTAATCCAATCTGATTAACCACCGACCATGAGCTTCTGTAGAATTACCCTAGGCGTCAAGGTCCGACAGCTTCTGCCTTTACACCTCGTTCCTTGATGTCCTAGTGACGTCACGTGTGGTTGAAAAGGAAACGGAAATGAAAGGCCGATTCGCCGCCATCGAACATAATCCGAGGCATGTGTGGCCTGTTGTTGATGTTCGTTAGACTTCAACAATGGGGAATTAGAAGATCAGAGCACATCTGCGCCTTCGATGGCGGGTACAGCACGTCGGCACACAGCCACTTCCTCATTTCTCATTGTATCCATTTGGGGAATCATAGGCGAAAAGCAAAGTAACAATTTCCTATAACTCACAGAGTGTGATGTCTTTTTTAACTGATGTTTTAATTTGATACTCTATCGTCTTCTCTTTCTCACTGTTTCTTGACCTCGTGAGAAATATACCCCCATAAAAAATTCAGCTGAATAATTGTTATTCATATAGACTGCATACACGCCTTTTATTATGATTAAAGTCATTTTTATTTATTATTATTTTTTTCTCACACTGTTTGATGCCTGATTCAAACTCTGTTTCAAAGGCCAAACGTGCTTGGGTTGTGATCTTCGGGATTGCAAGTTTGCAGCCGATGACTTCATTTGTTAGCATCTGAAATTTCGCTTTTATTTCGTTTCTATACAAAGGCTTCTCACGTCAAAAGGGTGCGGATTTTCTCCGCCACGACAGAACCAATTAAAGAGTCAATTATGGTGCGACCACCCTCTCAGTGAATACCTGTCACGCGCTTCAAAGGAGAAGGAAAAATATCTTTCACTTTTCATAAAGTCGTTTCACTCGCATCTGTCAAGTGGCCAACAGCACGTGGTGAAGAAGTCTATAATTCTAACTAGTCTACCCTATGATCCATTATTGGCATATGCAGCCCACAAAATACACACTTCGCCTTACATTCTTCATATTAAGGTTAATAGGGGAGACGCCATTGACTGCATATAGCAACATGTGTAGATTGTATAACTCTTCCACAGGCAGTGACAGTCCATCTCCACCACTGTCTCTTAGCGACCCACCCTCACCGGAAACAGTTCACGAAGCCATGGTTACAGCTTCCCTAGCAACGGGACGCCATCCGCACCATTTGTCCCCTCACTACATTCACTCGCGTCTATCGCCAACCACCGTCTCAGCAGTCTTGACTCCACCACCAGCGCTGACTAACCTGGATGGTTGTCCACCAGGGTCACTTGGCCAACCTGGTACTCCAGGAAAGAGACAGTCACCTGGATTGACATGTGTAGTCTGTGGCGACACTTCCAGTGGAAAACACTACGGAATCCTCGCTTGCAATGGCTGTTCGGGGTTCTTCAAGAGGAGCGTCCGAAGAAAGTTAATCTACAGGTAAAGAGGCCACCGCAAAAACACTGAATCATGCGACTGAACTATTCTTCTTCCACAGATGCCAAGCCGGCACTGGACTGTGTGTTGTCGACAAGACCCATCGCAACCAATGCCAGGCGTGCAGACTAAAGAAATGCTTGCAAATGGGAATGAATAAAGATGGTACGTTTGTGTGATGTTCAGCTAACGGAGGCTGCTTCGTTTCTCCCTTTTGCTGCCTATCAATCACCAGTAGAAAAGCACAAACAAACATGCTTCCCTTGTCCTAATCCCCCACAGAGCAGGGAGGCAGTGCTGTCAGTGGGTCCCATTTTTCTAGTGACCTTTCATGGCTACTGTGCCCTCTGCCGTAATCCTGCCTATCTCCGTGTAGCCTTGCTTCTAGGATTAGCGTTGATCCCTCTGGGATCAAAGGTGTTGGGTCTAATTAAATCATCTCTACCCATTTGCATGTTCAGTTTTGCTGCTTAATCCCTAACCAGTCTTCATCTTTCATTTGCGAGGATTACTCAATTCTCTATTCGGCTACAACTCGGTCGAAATTGACCCTAAGCCGAGCTTTAAAGCAGGGAGGCCTCTCGTGATGCTGCCTCAGACTGATGTGTTAATGGCCTCTAACTCGAACACTGTGAGCAGTATTTTTACCATAACGACTCAAAGCGATATTGCTATAAACGTACATCAAAGATGAGATGCACACCAAAGCTATGAGCTGGTTAAAGGATGACGAAATAAGCAAGCAATCTCAACCACCAGTGTCACTCTAAATTGGCTGCTGAGGAGGACGCAGCGTAGGAGAGTCATCTCCAACCGCAGACTTTTAATGAAACAATCTGACAAGCTAATGAAGGCAATCAGATGTGAGGGGCGCACATGGGGCCCTTGCCCTCCACCCCCTTCACCCCTCCTGAAACAAAAACACTTCAGAGATAATAAGCCAAGAAGGAGAAGGGGAGACAAAGGGCAGAAGGTGCTTGCAACTAAGGTGCCCTGAGGAAACTCAACACCTCTGCTTGTCTCACATACCTTTGATGTAATATTACGATAATTAAAAAAGACTCCTAATCATGCATGCAATACTCTTATAATTACATAAAATGGTGATGTTCTATTGGTGCCTTTTGTCAACGTTACACAGCCATTCAAACACATTGTAAGCATTCGATTTAGTTTCACTACTAGTAATTCTTCATATTTATTTGTCTTTTACAGCTGTTCAAAATGAGCGCCAGCCCAGGAACAGTGCGCAGATCCGACAGGAGCAGCTGGATGCTGGATTGGACAGTACTATGGGGTCGGCTTCTGCTACAGTATCGGCTACGCACCCTGCTTTTGTACCAGCCCCTCATGGCCACAGCCCTGCGGGACATGGCGTGCACATCCCCACTGCAATTGGCCACACCTTTAGACCTCATGCCATTGAAAATGTGGTCAAAGATGAGGAACGTGGTGCGTGTGCCCTTTAAGAGTAACCATGGCAATCAGCTTATACAAATTTTCCCACGCAGGAAATGATGACAGCGTTGACGTCACGTCTCTTGAATATGAGCGACCACTTGTACCGGCCTATCCAGAAGGCGCCATCTACCCAACCGGACAAGAAACAGTCTACGAGTGTTCAGCACGGTTGCTTTTCATGGCTGTGAAGTGGTCTAAGAGTTTACCATCCTTTGCTAACCTACCTTTCCGAGATCAGGTAAATATTCATTCTTTAAGCGGAGCTGACCTTTGATATTGTGTATTCAAAAACAAGTTTTCTGACCACTACCATCTCCTCCAGGTGATCCTCTTGGAAGAGGCTTGGTCGGAACTGTTCCTGCTGTGTGCTATCCAGTGGAGTATGCCCATGGAGTCCTCCCCCTTGCTCTCAACAAGCGAGCATGCACAAAATGCCCCAAATGGTAAAGCCACGCTGACCCTCACCGACATCCGTATCCTTCAAGAGGTCTTTGGGAGGTTTCGTGTCGCCCAGGTCGACCCTGCTGAATTCGCCTGCCTCAAAGCAATCGTCCTCTTCAAACCAGGTAGGTTTAGCAACAAAATATAAGCACATCAAATGTTTATTTGGGGTTTACCTTTCTTTCAGATACGAGAGGCCTGAAAGATCCACACCAGGTTGAGAACCTGCAAGACCAGGCTCAACTAATGCTGTTTCAGCACTGCAGGGCTCAAAGACCCGCTCTACCTGCAAGGTAGGTTATGCAATCAATGGTATTGGACACACAGTATTCGTTATGAATATTAATGTAGTTCCGGGAAAGCAGCAAAAGACATTGCTAAACTCAATAATATCATATTGGTTGAATATATGTACATTATACCAATATAAGTTTAAAAGTTGTTTCCCTCTGAGCTATCTGAATTAAGACAACTTTAAAAACAAAACTCTCTGTCCATAACAGGGGATACAGCATTAGCAATTCAGCACGGAACACAGTGCAACGTATTTATGAAAGATTGTTCGCAGCCATTGTAAGGGGGCAATGTTTTTCCGCTCCACCCTTTCTCACCCCTTGAATCGCAGTCTGTTCGTAATTTTTGGCCGGGTAGTCGACAGGAGTAATTCCAAGCACGACATTGCAAAAACTGGTAGCTTCACCCTATTTTCGTCTATTATCGCCAGCGGCTAACTCAATCACCAAGCAGTTATTCTTGCCCCGAAGATGTCGCTTGATTGTCCTACAAAACTGCCATCGCCAAATTACGCTATTAATTGTCGCAAATTAATTGAATTCGCTGCAAGGATTGAAGAAGTGCGCCGTGGAGGATTCACAAATGACCTAATCACTACGCAAAAGAAGGCGAATCCACGCCCTTCTCCCCCAAAGGCTTTAAAACCAGTGTTCTTTTTACCCGGCGACATTTCCTCCATTTCTGGAGGCCGGAAATGCTTACGTCGTTCACAATGGCAGCCACGCGCATGCGTGTGAGGGGCTAGTGGGCGGGGCTGAAGGGGTGGGTCGGAAATCGTGCGACAGAGAATGGATAGCTGTCATTATGGGAACGTAATGCTTCTGGTGCGGGGTGGGATATGACCTGATTGATTGGTTAATTGATTGATTGATATTTCAGGTTTGGGCGACTGTTGCTTATGCTGCCTCTTCTGCGTCTCGCGCCATCTTCGCACATTGAAAATATCTTCTTCAGACGAACGATTGGCAACACACCAATGGAGAAACTCCTCTGTGACATGTTTAAAAGCTGAATGAATTTATGTTATATTATAGTATATATACTGATATTTATATGAAATTAAAACAAATATAGTTATATATCCTGTTTATTACTATTATAACTATAGTGTTGTACAATTTATTTGGTATGACTATAGTTGTTATTAAACTTATAAATAATATGATCGCTGAATGTTGTTCAATGTTCACTCATTATTATTCAGTTTATTTTCTTCTTTTGATTTTTGGTGAATAAAATTTTTATTCCTCGCGAATTCTGAGTTTTGCTTCTATTTTCCCTTCTTTCGTGTGTTGTTGAAATTATAAGAACTGGTCATCAATTTTGAATAGCAATTGCTTGAGATTAGGCGTAATGCATTTGCGCAAAGCATTGCCACTTATAATTTATGCAAAGGGCTTGACCGACATCTGTCCCACTTTGTCGCGCTCACTTGTCACGTGGCATTTCTATTTTTGGCAAAATTCTCTGCTTCTACAAATCAACGCTGCATGACGTAACACATTATGACATAACCGAATGAATGCAACGAATCATATAATGATAACCTAAGAGAGTAGTACTGGAGAGTGAAAACCCCATAACCGAGGAAGTCCTCATACTATGGAATAAAATGACGAAGGAATAAATACGAATAAACTAATAAATATCAATAACAAAAATAAAAAAATAATAATAATAAATCAAAAATAAAAATCAGATATAGAGTGTGGATAGATTGTCCTGTAATGTTTTGATTGTTGTCTGAAGTGCAATTGTTCTTTGATGTTCTGAGGCAGTGTACTTGCAGAGTTGTGTGGGTTCATGTTCGAGAAGGCTATTCTGGCAGGGTGATTTCCGGAGCCAAAAAGGGTATTTTGAGGTATGATGATTATCTGATGATGCTTATGGATTCCTGAGGATCATAATTCAGTTGAATCAGTTCTGGGACTTTCAGGATTTTGTGATTTTGTGACGCCCAAATCTGAAGAATTAATTAATCAATTAATCAACCAATCAATCAATCAATCAGGCCACATACCCTCTCCCATACAGCATTACGTTCTACATGTGACGCTGCGTGCAGTGCTTGAGATTATTTTTTTTTCATAGTTGGAGATATCGTTCTCTTCTTTTCTGTTTTCTTTCAGAATTATCGTGTTTCAGTTTGATGGTCTTGTATATTGCAATGTCTTAAGTGAGATGAGATTCAAAGAGCGCATGATGAATTAGATTAATATACTTACATGTATACCGAACAACAACATTTTAAAACGATGATATTATTTTCAATAGAAACAATTCATTCCGTATATGATTCGGATTCCAAATGGCGATTCATAAGCATCAAAATCCGTGGCATGAAATTGGAAAAAACAAGTGACGGTGCTGGTCGATCACATACCATGGTAACTAATTAAGAATGTTATACACCGGGTAAAGATACCCGTTATCTCTTATCTCTGACACGGGGGTATACGAATTTTGCAAGAAACTGGAGCAGCATGTGCACCGATACCTGCATGCAGTTCCTTGGAGGAACATATTGATTGAACGTTGACATTGGAATACATATATACCTGTGCCTCGCAGCTAGCGTTCGCCACAGAAGTCTGCGATGACATGCATTGGCACGTAGCAGCGATTCATTCATCGGACCAGCGTCGCTGGTTGGAGCGTGTGAGGCGACGACCCACTGGAGAGATTTGCTTTCTAATTCGATAAAATTCAATCAGACAGAATGGGCATCGATGGTTGTCATTGGGCCGTAAAGCGACCTCATCGACATCTGTTGTCGACATTGTTGCTTCGGCGAACAATGCTCTCCCTGAATGCTCCTTGCGAGGATTATCGCTGCCTCAACGACCCCCTCTCCGACCAGATTTAACAAGCAGGGCGAAATATGAGCCGGTATTTCTCGCATCAATGACCGGGCACAATGGACGCAGATTGCACTGCGCATGCTCCGTGCCCCTCACTTTTCACCCCGCTAAAGGGAGCATGCCTTGATTGAAGCTAATCCGAAGGGATCATCCCTTGCCTCGATAATCCATATATTGCGATGCAAGGGTCGAAAGAGTAAGGCTGAGGAACTCTTGGCTGGTGACTATAGTGACTGATTTGGCGAACATGGCCAAGTTTATTAGAGGCGTCGTGATTGGCTGACGACGCTAAAGATAGGCCGCTTTACGACTTCCGCTTAAGCCGATGAGATTGGAAGATTGGAAGGTTTGCAATGGAATGTTCCGGAAGTGGAACATTTCTTGGAATCGACTGTATAGAAATAAACAAAATCGTGTTCGCTGTTACACATGGCGATCTACGTGGTAATGCCCCAAGACAAGCCACCTGCTCAAGAGGCACTTCGTTCTACATAATAATAAGTAATACAAGTTGTATCAATTATTCGTTTTTGTCAAAGAAATTAGAGACTTAACCTTCATCCATAAATGACCTTAATCGGGTAGAGGTGTCACAATCAAACATCACAGGTAAACACGAGACAGCCTTTAAGTTTAGCAGTTCGACGTCTTGCTTTGCATGTACATGCATAATTGTAATATTATGAGTGAGTTGCTCAGAATGCTCCCTTGTACTTTCATTTAATCGATGCGAGTAACCGTGTTGCACCTGATATAGGCTGATAGTATCAATGGTTGGTTGGATATAGTATTACATGGACATGGATGTGCATGTATATAATACAGGGTGGTGCATTTTTTCTATTTTATTTATTTATTTATTTTTTTTTTGAGATCAACATTGAACCAGTCTCAAAATAATATCGGGTCATCAAAATGATCAAATTATAGATTACAATAATTGTGTAAATGAATTATTCGCAAATAGGATCGAATTGGATTGAAATCGATAAGAATCCGATTAAATTGTGATCTTTGGATTAAATTTCAATGAAGTAGGTCACGGCATGAATCCTCAACATTTATATTTCATACTTCCAGCGCTCTGTGGATTGATTTATCTGGGTCACTTGGAATTGTTTGAATTTGACCTTAAGATCACCAATTCAAAAGCTGCTTCAGTGCTTATGCAGCAAGCTTCCGCAATTCCGCTGAACATTGTATTCAGTGCATGTGCACTGTAGTCATGCGTGTGTCTCGAAGAGGCGATACTGTCCGACGAATGATCTTGCTTATAAGCGTGAGATG
>KB311498.1:380271-447290 GCA_000328365.1 Capitella teleta | reverse complement strand
GACGCTGAGCATCTCACTCGCTTCCCAATCCAACGTTGCTTGTTTGCTTCCAAAGCCAAGATCCGGAGAGTGGAGAGGGCGGTTAATTGACACGAGAGGGTGACGCAGCGTCGAAGGGCTTTACCAGATTACCTCGCCAGTCATATTCGCACCCTATTATAGCACAGATCCCCTCAGCGCCTGGCGTTCAATTTCATTTCCTGCCATCAAACATTTCTGCCGATTGCCAGCGATTCCATTTCATTATTCTTTATGCCTTTCATAAATCGGATTATTGATTTCTGAATGCGGTTATAACTGAATTTCCACCGTCTTTTCGGCGTCGCATGATACGATTTTCCCTCCTCGCTACTTCTATTCATTTTTGCGACACTAACTCATTTACAACACCTAACGTAATTAGGTCGAAAGCTACGACCCGATTGGCGCAGCTTCCGCTGTGCTGTTTCGACCCCTGTTGCCGTAGATTGGCAGTGATCCACTCCCACCCCCCCCCTCTCCACGAACATAATCCAATAGCTCAAACAGTTTCTCATTCCGCAGATGAGTCGGGCTTCAAAGCATCATGGGATTCCATCGCTCTCTTGGATTTGCATACCGCTCGACGGCCGATATCGGATCAGAATCCGCAATTTTTATGCCGGGGAAAATATGATATCGAATGCTTCACCCATTGCGAGACAAGGGCTGAGATATCGACGACATTACATGAGGTTATCGAGATAATTTTCAGAACTCGTGCTGGGATAATGTCAAGGAATATCGATATCGTTCGTACCGTTTAGATTTTATCGATTCTGAAATTTTTATTTTTTTTTTTAATCGATTCTAATTTCTTGTATAATCACATGAGACACAAAATACACGTACATGATAATAACATAGAAGTAATCCTGGCCCGTGTCTTACTTTCTAGACTGATTATTCTTAATTTGGTCAGCTAATTTTCTCTCGTCCGACCGTAGCACGTGGAGGCCCAGCGAGTGCCTCATTGGCCCAATGCAACACTAGCGTCCATTTCGCCTTGGTGCCATTCAACGCACGTCGTGCCCATTTCGCTAAAATGTCAGCCCAGCAGAAAGCCGCTTCTTCGAACGACTAAAGAAGTCACAGGCGCTGACATGATTGTATCAAAGGTAGGTATGCAAAGAATGAGCGATTCGGACTTGGACGTATTTTATCGCTGATTCAATTACGTGTGAATTGGGGGCCACGTCTGTCGTTCTACACTCTGTGGCAAAAATTGCGCCTCTGTATGGAGTGGCACAGCGGTCAGACCTCCTCAAAGCAATGTACATGATGTATGCGACACAATAAATATTGGACGCAGTTATAGCACTCTGTGGCACCGAGTGTGTCCGACCTCTCATGACCCAGAGGGCTTCATGCCCACCCGACTTGTCTGGCACCCAGTTGGAAGCACTTGTATTTGATGGGGCACGGAGTCAGCGCAGAGGGCACGCAGTCGGTCCCCCGGGCTGCCCCGCTGATGGGCAAAGGCAACAGGCCGTGAAATTACCACGCGACTGAGACATGAAAGATGGAGCAGCTACTCCGGTCACATCCCACGGTAACCGTGCATCATACCACCGGTCATATACAAAACGCACTCGGCTCATCCAAGTCAATCAAAGACGCCGGGTCCGGTGAAGAAGCTCCACATGCTTGATTAGCAAAGCAAAGCTCGGTTTTCACCCGTCTTTTGAGCAGTGACCCCTTGCGACATACGACGCCATTTTGTTTGACAGATCACGCATGCGCAGTCATCTGGCAAATTGACAATGTACACGAACAAAGTGGAGACTACGCCGGCGCCTCCTAGCGGGAGCTGGTGCGTAACGGAAGCGGAAACGATAGATTAGCATAAGCGCCGCATCAAATCGCCAGGGGGCGCTGTGGGAGCGTCATTTAGCCCCAAATGCCACGATCCATGCCGCTGTTGGCCTCTCTGGGGGGATGGGGTGTAAGCGATGGCAACAAATATGGCTCCCCAGGGGTAGCGACGAATGCCCAATCTGGGAATCCAACATGCTCGCTCATTTACCCCCTTTTAACATTCTACATATTCACCCCTGCAAAATGGACAATTGACACTACAGCTCTTATGTGCGCATGGCAAATCTCTTCCACCTTCCACCCTCTCACCTGCAATTAGAGCAATTCCCCTCGCCACAAAAGGACGCCGTTTGCCCAGCAGGATGCCGCTCGCCAAGATGTCGCTGATTGAGCCAATCGAAGCAGGACTGAGGTGCTGAAAAGCTATTTGATTCCATTTCGAATTGCTTTTCACCCTCGTGACCAACTCTTTGCTGTTTGTGTGACTGCAATGCGCGTCGTTCTTAAAAAAAAAACAGTCTTTGGGCACCGCTAAGTTTTACGCGGAGACACAAAATACAAAAGAAAGACACCAGAGCAGAAGTGACCACTGCATGAAGTAGGCCATGCGAAATGCATCATACCTGTATAAGCGAAAACAAGTTATATAACACAATACACAGTTTGCATTTACGTAACATATGAACTAGATCGAACGCTTATTTAGTATTTTTAGCCTTAAGTTAAGCCAGGAGAGGAAACCCGCCCCCCCCCCAAAAAAAAAAAAAAAAAAAAAAAATGGAAGAAAAATAAATTTAATAGGTGCAAATTAATATTTTGTTTACTCTTCATTAAAATTTTACACTTATCCTCTATTTACTACATCATGTCAGAATTTTAATTAGCCACAGCATAATACAGCATACTGATACACAACACAAACGTGTCCTACATTTACATGCAGTATACATGTGCGTTCGCATTAATACTCATATTACGCATGTTGTTCTAAGATTCAGCAACATCCTGGTCTCAATACCACCCTGGTCCCGGGCGAAGTGTTGGGCAAGGCCACGATCTGGCTCAGGACAACGATGGCAAGTATTTTTTTTTTAATTTGAATTGCATTTATTAACAAGACAGAAAGAATGAAATATTAGCAAATATGAGATGCCAAAATAGAAAAAGGGAGGTTGGTAAAGAAAGCAGGAAGCGACAATGAAATATGGAAATACATACTAAAGAAATGGAAATGCAGAAGAGAGAAAGAAAAGGGCCATGTCAATAGGCGACTAAGTAGGGTAAACATACTCATTGTAATGGGGCCCATATCCATAATGATTATGATGGTGTCCTGGAAGATTGGGGAAAACTGTATTGAATTAAAGAATACACAAACATGCACATACGCAATTAGCATGGCAATTTGGTGATTTTTTTTTTTTTTTTTTTTTTTTTGGGCAAGGGTTGCAATTCATTTGAAAATCATCGCTTAATTAAAGTGTCTATGACACTTCAAAATATGTTTTCACAACCTGAAACACGAAGCAATCGCCCATTACCATACTGTTCAATGAGTGCAAGTATTTTAATTGAACTATTGCTACTACATGTAGTAGTTAAGTACTAAGTTGTTGTTTTTTGTGTGTTTTTTTGTGTGTGTGTTTTTTTTTCTTTTTTTTTCTATGGGGTTCTCGTTCCCGGTTCCGCTCCGGTTCCGACCGGAACAAACCTCCCGGACTTTCGTTCTGGGTTCCGGCAAATTTTAAATTCCGTGCATTCAATACTAGTTTATAACAATGTTGTTTTGAGTTTCTCTCTGGCACCGAAATTGCTTTAATCTAGCAATGGTTAACGCCGAAATCAAACAAAAACATTGAGCTAATAATAATTATAGAATTTTTATAGATTTTCTCATCTGGCGAGTATGCATTGAATACATGGTTGCTTAACAGGTAGTTGACATGATAACGGAACATGTCATAGATACTTACTTACAATCGCAAAACTCCTATTTGCCATGTCAATCTACCGAAATGTTAAGGACCGTCACTCGAAGAATGTTTCTGAATTGTCCTAGCTGGGTTGTATCTTAGTATGTTACGTAATGTACGTGCTGTGATATAATGTGCTGATGGCATTGGTGTGTGTTGTAATACGATACAAGGCCATGGCACGATGTCTTCACTATGCTTAGGAGTGGGTTTGTACAATAGTATAATCCCAGACCAGGTTACGTACTGCGCGACATTTTTACCCATCAGTCTCGAGGCTTGGTAAGAGCCGCCTTACAAACAGAAATAAGTTATATTACTAGGAACTAGTTGATAAGCATAAAAATAGAGCATGCATATAATTATTATAAAGTCAAATTGATAAGAAGTATATCTTTATTTCTGTCTGAACTGTGACTAGCTGTGGTGAATGAAATGCGATTTACAGGTATAATAAAAAGAACAAGACGAGTGAATTGAGCCAAAACTGAGACTATGTGAAATCGCCAATGATTTGTTTCTCACTCGCCTCGTTTTCGTGGCATTCCCAGAAGACAAAAATAACCTTATCATTCAATCACACCAAAAGTGGAAAATGAGGAATCAGTTGTTTTGCTCATACAAGAGTTTATATCCTGTGTAACAGTATATCTTTAATGGCACACCCTCATAGAGCAGAACTTTGGTTGAATGGATTTAGCATGCATCCTATTGACATACGAGAAGCGTCTATAATGCTATTCAGTACATGTAGTCAAGTTGTTACTACTTGAGTATTAGTACAAAACGATTAAGTTAGCGAGTGTGTGTTATGTTAAAGTATTATAGTTGGTCTGGCAGTACCAATAGCCTAGAGTCCCTAGAGAATAAGGTTTGTATATATAAGTATAGACTATTGAGAAAGAAAACAGAAACAAATTTAAAAGGAATCCTGAATGTGAGCTCCAAAACAAATCAGCTCCAACAACTATTCTCAATTGAATTATTCTTTCATATATTCACCAAAAGATTTGAAGTTTTGTTAGTTCATACTTTGTCATGGTAGGGCTAACATAAATGAAAATCTGACGAAATGTAAGACAAAATAAAGTTGACTTTATTTTCAAAACCCCTTAGCAAAAAAAGCCTTTGCTCACACACATCCAATCTTCATTTGTAGAAGATGTTTATCACACAAGAAACGTAATCAATCACCGGTTCAAGAAGTCATTAAAGCACAAGTACAATATTACTATGTAATGTTACTATACAATTATAATTTAATATGTGTAAGCAATATTATGCCTAGTACCTTACCACTACACTGCAGTATCATATTTCCAGATTCATGAGATTGGAGATTCTCAAAAACTGGCAAATTTCTTGTATCACAACATTCTTAAATCATTACCACCCTGGTCCTGGTGGTCCTGCATATGGTCCACAATGTGGACCAGGCGGGCCAGGATATGGACCTGGTGGGCCATGATTTGGGTCTGGTGGGCCTGCATATGGACCTGGTGGGCATGCATATGGACCTGGTGGGCCATGATTTGGGTCTGGTGGGCCTGCATATGGACCTGGTGGGCATGCATATGGACCTGGTGGGCCATGATTTGGGCCTGGTGGGCCTGTATATGGACCCGGTGGGCCTGTATATTGATCTGGTGGGCCTGCATATGGACCTGGTTGGCAGGGATAAAGTGCAGGGTAAGGTTGAGGGCCTGTTGTTGTGGTTGAGGCACACATGGAGGCACTTGCAGCACGTACAGAGGAGGTTGACGAATATTGTCCAGGGTAAGGCACGTGCGGCACTGGATGCGGCACATATGGCGGTGGTTGGGGTACACACGGTGGTTGAGGTGGAGCAGGGCATGGTTGTGGCGGTTCAAAACGGTTGCAATGATGGTGGCCATGACCATGATCATCATGATGGTGATGGTGGTGGTGATGTCCTGAGAAGCATAATAAAACCATATTTAACTCAGAGCTTCAGTGCGTATGAATACATTACATAATTACGCATGCTATTACAAAAATATGTAGGGTTGGGTGGAGCCGTAAAACCCCAATCACTCACTCACAAAAATATGTATGTTATTACTAAGATATCATAGTAAGTAAAGCTATTCACCTCGACCTTTTCCACGTCCTGGCATCTTGAGCAGTATGTGAGATATCCTTCGGCTGCACTAAAATTTGAAATGATTGTATACTTTGAATCCTCCTTCGTGTTTATATACACTAGTACTGAATAGCAGTATTTCACGATTGGCACACTGTCCCGCATGCGCAATAATACCCTATATACGGCTGTAACTTGTCAGTGAGCACACATTTCACATTTTAAAACTGTATGAGGCACAAGGAAAATGCTTCTCTGGCTATCAATGTCATCACAATGTAATTAAAGTTATCCAGGCTTATTCTTGTATTAGATCTCCATGTAACAAAGTTCTGTTATACGTTAAAGTGAGTCAATGCATTGCGATTGAGTAACGTCATTCGACGACGGAACCAGGTTTTTTTAAATGTCAGTGTGAGTCAGTGATGTGTGATTGCTGAACGTGTGTGCTACGTATGTTGACGATCCAGCAACGTGCGTCTTTTATCAGCAGGAAAACCCCAAAACAATAAATAGAAAATTATAAATGAAATGACGACTAAAAACTTGAAGTTGACCTTTGTCGTTGAACTTTATGTTTTATGACATTTGCAGCAATTGTCAATATTAGAGTGCATCGTATAATGTTGTCTAAGGAGTTGAATCATCCAGGTTTTATCCCTTTCATATCTACCTGTCTGTCCATATGCTTCAGAGAGTGGCCACACCTTATTTTGGGATTGACCCCAACCCGTCGAATCATTGTTAAGTTATAATCATGCCTCACCAAATCAGAATTGTGGGCATATAATATTTTCATGGATTGACATTGGCAGATCAATGAACGATAGTCAATTGCACGATGCTAGTGCATTGTATCCTACAATTTGTTGTCCACCAAGATTTGAATTTAAGTACAAAAATAACATCATATAAAAATGGGTCAAAGTCAATGACTCTTTCCCCACATTTTGCTGTTATTTTATGTTTTATGTTATCTAACTTGCAAAGTTTGATTAGGTATCGATATAAATTTTAATTTATGCCAGTGCAAGAATACACTGAGATTAAACACCTAGTAATTAATAATACTGATAAGTTAAATCATGCATCTGTAGAAGTGAAATTGAGATTACAAAAACATTTTCAATAGAATGGAATAATTTGAATTTAAATCAAAATAATCTTTGGGTAGCATTAGTCAAATTCGTTCATAAGCTATTAGATATATCAATTATTTGACTTGAATATAAATAAATCGGACTGTGAAGAAAACTGAAGAAAACAAAATTGAATTACTGAATTTATCAAATAAACATGTGAAAATAGCATTTTATGCCAATTTCGATTTATTTGCACAAAATATTTCATCAATGAGTCATGACACATCAACCAATTGCAATAATTCCTCAACATACAAATAAACAATTAAGCATTATGCAAATCAATAATACATTAGCACAATTATGTAAACTTGTACGTGCAATATTGTACTCGCAATATACTGCACAGTATAATATTAGTGTTATAATTTTTGGTTTGAGATTCAAAAGGCTCGTAGCAGAATTAACGCCATCGTGGACCCGGAGGCCCTGGTCTTGGTCCATGGTGTGGACCTCGTGGTCCAAAATGTGGCCCGGGTGGGCCTGGATGAGGTATTGGTGGCCCACAATGTGGCCCGGGTGGGCCTGGGTGAGGTGCTGGTGGCCCACAATGTGGCCCCGGTGGGCTTGGATGAGGTGCTGGTGGCCCACAATGTGGCCCGGGTGGGCCTGGATGAGGTGCTCGAGGTCCAAAATGAGGGCCTAGTAAGCCTGGTTGGTGCAAGAAAACTGCATTAATTATGTAATATTCATAGGTCAGATTTAAATCAGAATACGTATTTACCAATCAATAGTTTCTTATTAATAAAAGTAAATGTATTAACCTCGGCCTCTTCCAGGTCCTGGCATCGTTAACAAAAACTAAAAGTGTATTCCTCAGTTGCAACAAAATGCGAAAATGCAGAATTATGATCTTCACCCTCCATGAGTGTTTATATACTGAATAACATGGCTTATCTCGTGATAGGTGCGACCTTATACGCGAGAAGCAACATCCATGTGAGTACGATCCATGCATGACACACTCTAATAGCAAGATCCCACCGCACATAATGTGTTCACAGATCTAGGGATATTTTTGTTTTACCTAATGTAGATTATTTGAACTTATTTCAGTTCGCCTTTTCAAGTTTTGATTGTAGATTGCATGTAACAGGGTTCGGTTATATCACTTGTATATTAGTATGTGAATCATTGTTATGTTATTGCACAGATGTTAACCAATCAGGGACGAGTACCTGCGGACGTTGCTGGCACGTGGCCCTTTTATAACGTTTGGTTTACGTGCCAATTGTCCACATTTACTGCATGAGAGAATGTTTACATGTAGTTTGATGGACAGCTTTTCTTCCCTCGTCCATTCAACTTGTAACTTGATGTCCTCTTTTCAGTGTCATGAATGATAAGAAGATAAGACAATAATTTAATTATATATTACGGCATTGCTTCGCTTTATTTATTTTTTTATTTTTTTATTTTTTTATTTTTTATTTTTTTTTTTTTTTTGGGGGGGGGTTCTCTCAATTATACCACATTAAATGATAGATTGGGAGATTGTATGCAATTCCATACATCTTTTTAACGAATGTCAAAAATAACACTGTAAATAAAACGAATGAGAACTACGTTCTTGACACACAATGCATGAATTTTATTTCTGATTTCAACATAAATTTAAAAACCCTAATCCGACAAATAAACCATTTCCCCAATCGCCTCCCCTGGCACCCAGAGCACGCGCCATCACAGATAAATTCGATTTGGGCGAAAATCGAGGCAATTTATTTCCAGAGGGGGGCGCTGTTCCTTGGCCGCCTCCAATGGCATTGGTTGGTAGTTTGACAGGTCATTTGTTTCCTCCGCCGTCATGGGACGATATGATGAATTGAGGAGGTCCAGAGATGATGCCGACTTGCTCCTCCAGCGGGTGACAGTAGATTTGAGTTGAGCGATAATAGCGGAAAGGCGAGAGGGGTTAAAGCAAGCCAAACACAGGTGGCCGAGGAGTCGTTGTGACTTTGCATATGACAGCTCATAATGCCCCTGGAAATGGGGAGGCCAGGTTTTTTGCTTGTTTATGCTCAAGATAAGTCAAATGGGATAATTCAGAGCCATCCATTATGTAGAGTTAATGGAAATTCTTAAGCCCTATTGACACCAGGGTGAAGCGGACAAAAATGAACCTGCTTCGGGGGTTAGATTTCATGGGCTGTTGTTGTTGATTTATTATATACGTGAACTTGGCAACCTTTTTTTAAGGGTTGTTTGTGGGGTATGGGTAACTCTGCACCGTCTTTTAATCATATAATTAGTAACTGGATTTCTTGTATTTTTATACCACACAATGAGGCTAAGTATACCTGTGATAACTTAAAGTATACGTCACTTGTGTTTGGCCAGTTATAGTCTGTTGTGATGCAGCCCATTGCTAAAACCTCACTACAAGATCAGTGGACTTAACGTGTTGTACACGTAACACTGCGACGCACCGCCTGATCCATAGGATATACATCAAGGTGCTGGAGGTACTCTACACAAATCAAGCTAATCGCGCGACTTAGGAATTCTAGTCAGCCACGGGGTGAAGCAGGCAGACCAACTGGCAGCGGTGTTTCCCCAAAGCCCCAATCAAGAGGCAATTACCTGCCCAGTGTTTGAGGTCGTCTTTGCTTCGAGCACGTTTACAAAGTGGAAGAATTAAAGACGTCGAAGGTAGATAGCTGCTCCTGGTTACCTGAAACACACCTGAGGTTTAGTCTGTAACCCTGTAATGTAATCACCAATGATCAGTTGTTATGTAACGTCCTCTTGCGGTCGATTATCTCGGTACGGGTGTGAGGACTAATTGATTACGTATCTTGTTGAGCTCTTGGTATTGAAGTTTGGTTGTACAAGACTTACAGCTCGGAGACAGGGAGACGTCAGATCATAATGAGTACAGGGAAGCATGGGGGCTGCATGCGGTCTGTGGGGAAGAGGGAGGCTGACTTCTTTTCACGGAGACACGTCCTTCGAGATCACCTCATTGTGCTGGCCATACGAGAGCAAGAAGGAGAGGAGAAGTCTGTGGTTCTTTGAGCTGTGTCAAGCAGACATGTCTCTCAGACTCAGTGCTTTTCTCTTGCAAGGAAGTAGCAGACGTGTGCTTGTGGACTTTATCCACCCGTAGTCTTGAAATATTACTTCCTATTTGGCTGCGCATGCTAAAATTTATTAGCTCATTATAATTATAATGATAATTATAATTATAGTACCAACTTGGAGTGTGTCTAGTATTGGGTCTGCTTCCAGATTGGTCAGATTGTACGAGAAAGGAAAGGCTAATCGTTTTGGATGTGAGTTGACCAAGTGCTAATAAAACAACGAAGTTGTTAAATCATGGTAAATGATAGCATTGTTGACCGTGCAACTTCTGTTCCCGATTCTGATCATAAAAATTGTCACTTTACTCCATGAGACTCCTTGTATGCACAACACTCCTGGCCAATGATCTCCACACGACAATGACACCTTAGTATCGTGATTACTTAATAAACACCATACACGAATAATATAATTAACGTTAATTAACTAAAGCGCGGATTTATCTGTACGAAATCCGAAATAATCCCGGATTACACAAGAGGTGTGCTGTGTATTGGTATACAGCGTTATGATAACAAGGTTTCACTGTTGTCCCCTATATTGTTCTCCGCCCAGTGGTGACAGTGCGGTGAGCGTGAGAGTTGGTTAAACAACACTGTAATGACATCTGCCAATTATGAGATCATTAAGGAAGCATTATCTAGCGTCGAGTACTCAGTTTGAGTACTCTCCAACCAAGTACACGGGCGACCTATGTCAACGACAGCTCAAGTATCAGGTCGAATGCCTGATAAACTTGCGCTATCAGTTTGGGCATTATTTTGGGAGGATTTTTACAGAAACGGGAAGCAATGTGCGCATATTGTACCAATAGTTTCCGCACAGATCAAATGGCTGGTCTACATGTATAGTCTATGATTATATCAGGTATAAAAGATTTCAACGCTTGTGGAATTATCCCAAAAGTACTTGCATGTTTTTGAGTAATTATTCCATTTGATTTCCAACGAACCAAAGCCAATCGACCGACAGTAAAACCTTAGGTAATTAAAAATTTATTAAAGAATCTCCATATATTATAATACTACTAGTATGCATGCAGAGACAGTTGCGGCGTAGAAACCACACTACGTTTAATTAGTACGCAATGGCCAACAAACAGCGTTCGGATCTGGTCATCTTGCAGTGCAGCGGATCTGTGGCCTAATGCGATGCCACAGCCAAGCAGCCAACAGCAATCGCCGGCGACAGCAATGAAGTGATAATCAGCAAATGATGAGATGGTTTTCAGGAATCACGAAGATTGGATCAATTGAATCCAAAGGCAGAGCGCAAAGCAATGCAGTTAGTCGCGTTTAATTCACTTAGCAGCGCAAATCCGATTACCGTCGCTGTCGCAAAAAGTGGACTCGACGATTGAGGCAGAAATGGAATTAAAAACCAATAAAGAAGCTCCTCGTTGGCATGATCCTGTGTGCACAATGTGGGCCCATGGTGAGAGAAGAGACAGGAGCAGGAGTAGGAGCAGGAGCAGGAGCAGGAGCAGGAGCAGGAGCAGGAGCAGGAGCAAGAGCAATATATAGGTTCATTGGCGAGTAAATGTCAATCATAGAATTACTAGAATCAGTAGAATGACTGCGCAATGTTATAATTTAGTGCCTATTCACGATAGCTTAGAATTTAAGGGGACTATTATAGCATAAAGCACCAGCAAGTCGAGTTTTCATCCAGTTGCTCGTATGGCGAAGTCCCCTTAAATCTGACTTCAATTCTGATCGATGACATGACTCCAATAAGCATTCAAGTCATTTTTTTTTTATTAATTCTATGGTGCCATCGGTGCGAGTAACTAAAAATCATTCCGCGTGTTTTTTAAGGGTTATCAAGCATGGACATACCATCGGTAACTGTCGTAAAGAAATATTTTCCCCTCCATGAGGATTTAGACCGTGTGATCTACTAGTACAATGCCTTCTTGCATCCTCGTTAGGGACGTTACGATCGCGAGCAAGCCATTAGTCTGGAAATCATAGTGTTCCACCAGAAAAAGCACCGGGAAATTGGGGAATCATAAAGCACGCTTCAGCTGTCCGAGGGAATGTGCGTTATGATGCAACCGAGCTTCTTTGTTTGAACCTAGTCATAACGTTCGGTTACTTCAGTTTGAGACATGCAAGAACATGCATGTATCGCTAAGATCATCTCTGTATAACGCTAAATCCAAAAAATGTTCTACCACAGAGCAGAACAGGAAATATATACATAATATTATTCCGTATACAAATTATACATGTACTTTTATTGTATCTCAGTGCTGCCCATATATCTCGAAAATTTATTTCATTGGTTAAAACTTACAAGGTCCGTATTATAAGTCCCAATTTAAGAGACTGCACTTTGATATGTAGTCAACGGGAATCGAACCCCTTACTTTAGGATTTAACTGCCACTGAGCCATGCAGATAAATTGTTGAAATTTTACATTGCAAATAATACAAGATCTCAAAAACATTTCTTAAAAAAAATATTGAGATATTTCCAAAATAAACAATTCCAAGTCAAACTTCAGTTTGGCAGCATCATTCAGCAAATCAATTCATTTATTTGTAATGAATGTCATTTCACACAAAGTTAATGAGCAGCATAATATTAATAAAAATATGGTATCACAAGATTCATTGAAGCAGAAAAAAAAAAGATCTGCCATAAAAAAAACATTTCATCATCAGGAATGAAATATATTTTGTTCAGAAAACTCTTAAATCCCCGAATAGAACCTCGATTCAAATGGAAATTTGATCATTTTAACGTCAAAACATATTAAAAAAACAAAACCATAATACAAAGCACACAATATACTAGGTCCTTGTTTTATTAGAAACCCTAATGAAAGACATTTGGCATTAATAAACACATGAGACACATTCAAACACTGTTTCAATCAACTCTCTCGGCTCCCCCAAAAAAAATGTCTACAATTATGAAATTTCCGAGATAAAATTCGAGCGAGAAAAAAAAGAAGTAAAAATCGTTTTGTGAAACACAAGAGACTAGCATCAATGTCTATTCATAGAGATCAAGTTATATAACTGAATCACAAGAGAGGGAGAGAAGTGAGAATGTCTTTGCTTCTTAATCTTAAGCAGAATCTCAAGCAGCACGATTGATACAAGTGCCAGGAGTACCATTTGCCAACATGGGTGTTCCAGCCGCCATGTTGATGGTCGATCTAGAAAAACACAAATAAATGATTACATAATTAACCCTCACAGCAGCAGCAACCAACCTGTTATGTTTCAAATGGCTCTTCACAAGGTGCCCAGCGGCCAGAGCACTCATCAACGAGAGCTCTCCGGCCATCACAGTAGCGCAAATCACGCGGGCGAGGGTTGCTGAGTTGTCACCAGGACGAACCTTACTGGCACCCTGAACGCCCAACATCTGCAGAGAACAGGTATAACCACCACACATAACCACAATATACAACCACCGTACCTTCAAACAGGCGGCCTGCGGGGGCAGGATAGTGCCACCCCCCACCGTGCCCACTTCAATCGATGGCATCGTGCAGCTGATGTACAAATCTTGCTGCATTTCGCCGTGTGGCTCCAGAATGGTCATGCAGTTTGAACTGGCGACATTCTGCGCTGGGTCCTGTCCGCACGCGATGTAGATAGCGGTCACCATGTTGGAGGCATGAGCGTTGAATCCACCGATGCTGCCGGACAAGGCTGATCCGATGAAGTTCTTACTGATGTTTAAATCCACCAGAGCAGACACGGAGGTTTTGAGGACGTTCTGGACCACATGGCTGGGAATGACCGCCTCACAGACCACTGACTTCCCACGACCTTCGATCCTGTGGAGGGTAAAACGAGTGTGAATAATGTTATTAATTTCATTAATTAGAACCTCACCAGTTAATTGCTGACGGTTTCTTGTCAGTGCATAAGTTGCCACTCAGACTCATGATCTCCATATCTGGGAAATGCTGCTCCATCAACATGTTCAATGCTTTCTCAGAACCCTAGATAACAGAGAGATCGGCGTAATAAAAGTCAATGATAAGCTAAGGGAATATAATTATGCATTCACAGTACATGTTCGAAAGCTCGTTGATGATCTAGCTGAAGCTACATCGCAAACAAAGACTTCTCGAGCATTAGATTTGCATAACGTATAATCAGATAAACCATTTGCTTTGCGATCCTCAAAAAGGAAAAAAACCTCACCTTAGACAACATGTTCATTCCCATCGCGTCCCCAGTGACAGCAACAAATCGAATGTACAAATTGCGGGCAGCTTGCACTACCTGCAATTTCTTCAATCGTGCAAATCTGGAAAGGAGAAAGGAAATCCTGATATGCAAATTTAAGCACTACTAATTAGCATACCGGCTGGTGCTGTTGAATGCCTCAGCCACCAGATCAGCGTTGTCTTGGTCGTCCAGCCAGAGCTTCATCTCGCTCGCTCTCTGTGCCGATGGCATTCGTACGACCGGAGCACGCGTCATGCCCTCGTTTATCAGCATGCTCTTCACTCCGCCTGACATCCCAAATGCTCGGCAACCCCGGTTGGTGCTGGCGACCAGACAGCCTTCTGTGGTTGCCATGGGAACGGTGTATTTGACTCCATCCAGGAGGAGGGGACCTGCGGTACCAACAGGTAGTGGCATGTACCCAATGACATTCTCACAGCAAGCGCCTTCAACCTGAGGAGAAGTACGATAAATAAAATATTTCAATTTCACCAAATTTGAGCATTAATTTGTTCATTGATCATGAGTGGAATCATACTTACATAAGTATAATCATAGTTCCTGAAGGGCAAGAATTTCAGCGCATCGGCAATCGGTAAATCCTTTGAAAGCATTTGCCGCCTATCACGAAAAAAAAAAAGAGAAAAAAAATCATTAAAAATAAAATTCTAACAAAGAATTATTTAAAACTTGTACCTGATATCCACTGCTCTTTCATGATCTTGTAACATGCTCTCCAATTTGTAATTAGGGATGTGTTTTGAGTTTACCAGCTGCATAATTTCATCATTCGTTAAAACTGCTGGACCCTCCTGATTAGGAAAACATTAAATTCGCACAATATATTTATCGTACCAAACTCACGTCAGATTTCATGATCGCCACACACTCTTCGAGCGATTTAGGCGGTCTAGCCTCAATGACCGGGGAATTCTTAGTCGCCTCTTCAACAGTCTGTGTTTCGGCTTCAACTGTTTCAACTTTCATTCTCTTGTCCTCGTTGTCTGAGTCGGATTCGTCGTAATCTCCGATAATGAAAGACATGCTTGAGGCCACTTCGCTGTCTGGTTCCGATTTCTGCCACTTGGTGACGTTGCTCTCAGACTGAGTGATCGGCTCCTCTCCCTCCATGCTAGCCACGAGGCTAGTGGACGAAGACTCGCGACTGCACAGACGCTTGTCGACCTCAACCGAATCATAAAAGACGTATTTGACCGCAAGAACAGCTGCTAGCAGTAGAGTGACCGCATAGTCAATACCAGGGTTGCAGGCTCTGTGATTTAAAATCAAATAAGCCACCAGTTAATTGAATTAATCAACATACTTTTGGAGGTAAAACAGAGACAGGGGTTGCGTGGGGTTGACGTGCCGAGTGATTGTGGCGTCCTCAAGAAGAGTCGATCCATCTGGATTCAAACCAGCGACCAATCGGCTGTGACCATGCACAAGGACTAATCCCAGTGACTTAAATAAACAATGAATATTCATGAGTTGATTAGCATAATTACTTACCATAATGATCTTTATACGCTGAGTGACAGGGTTTGGTTTCTGCTCCTCCTCCTCTTGCAGAACCTTCGTGAGTTGCTGCATACTCCATAAAGGTCTCCCTTGGTTGCGTTCGCGAGAAAGCTACAAGAACAAAACCAAAATCCATAAACAAAAAGTCAAAAATATCATAATTATCACGCGTACCTCTAGAACCAAAGCCAGACAGGCGGGGTAGAAAGTCATAAAGGCGAAGTAATTGGCCAGGACAGACAGACAACCAAAACAGCACATGGTTTCCAGTTGACGGACGCCAGACAGGGTTCCGATTCCAATCACCAGTGTCTCCACCAGGGCGTCAAGTGTGATGGTCGGCCCAAGAATCGCCATACCTCTGCCGATGTTATCGATAACCTCATCCTGTGATAGAAAGTAAAAGGTACATACAATACACATGATAGCGGTATATAAAGTTACTTACTTGGGATTTAGAGCTAAGAGCAAAGCGAGCGAGACCACACGCCTTGGAAAGATCAACAAGGAGGAGGAAAAAAGGCAGAGCTTCACTGGAAAAGTATAACACAATGATGACCTTTCAAGGTCAAGAGGTCATGACTCACTTGAGACCAGTAAGGTCACTGCCAATTAAGTTTATAACAGCAGCACTGAAGACAAAACTTGAGAAGACCGTCAAAAGTCCAGCGATGCCTGCGACAAAACAATTGAAACGGTCGTGAATGTGAGACGCCTTTGAGTTTGAGTTTACCTAGGAGATATTTCGATCCAAGTTTTCTCAGGTTTCTAAACTGCAGATAGATGTACACGACGGCCAGGCATCTCGTGAGGGACAGGACGAGCACATCGGAGCTCTTGTGCTCCTGGATAAGGCAAGACAACAAAAAAATTGAAATTAAAAACCTCAACAGATCATTCAAATTGGGAATCAGAACACACAAATGATGGACAAGGCTTTGTAATAATTATTAGAAGTTCTACAAATTTAGCAAGCTCTACCATCAGATTGTACAGAGGTTGCATGCATTTACACTGTATCACAGTAGCTTCATGTGACCAGATTGGAAAGATGAGTGTCTGACAATTCGAAAAATCTGAATACTGACAAGAAGTGAAACTCATCTGCTTTTATCTTCGTTATTATTTTCAGATTCCCTACGGAGCCATAACGCGGCTTTCTCAAATTATTGCTACATGCCAATGACAACAGCAATACTCCAATACTCGTGCTGATAAGGTGATTGAAAACATTGACAATTACTACTAAATACTATTATAAGTTTATTCAGCGGTATTATTAATTTATATTGACACCCTAAGCTGTCAATAAGGCATTTAGCCTTGCTCAAGATTTTCAAATATATATTCAGAAAATAACGCCATTCAATATTAATAACAAAATGAGCAGTGTTATTTACATAACATATATGTTATATATAGATATAAGCAACAAAACCATGTGCCAACATTTGTGCAATTCAGTTACATAATCATCATATTCATAACATAAATTACATAATGTAAAATGCTTGATAATGCAATATAAAATGCTTGATAATGCAATAGGCTCCAGAAAATACTGAAATAATCAATCTAAAAATCTGTGACCTATTGACGCAAACTTCATTGAAAGTATCAAAAATGGAACATCTCATTGCCACTAGTTAGTATATTATCTAATAAACGTTGAAATAGCCCGATCAGATGTGATTGAAACAAATATCAGGAAACAAATAAAAGGATCTATATGCAGTTATTCAATCAATGATTACAGTGAAAGGGATTTTTTTTCCAACTGAAAAACACAAAAACACAAACCTGGGTTTGTTGGTCACAGACGTAGTTCCAGCCGCAGATCTTGTTGCTGACGGCGTAAAGGCTCATGGACGTCACACAGATGGTGAGGGTGATCGTTCCGATGATGACCTCCCATGGCTTGGCGGCACACAGTTGACCGTGTTTGCGGAAAAGTCTGGACAACATGGTGATCCTGAAAGATAGGAGAAATTTACACGACTGAAGCCAATGGAAAATGAACCAAAAGGCTGCGTTGCTAAAGTAACTCATCATCTCATGTTGAGACCAATGTCATGATTAAACAAACAGAGGAACTTTTGTCAGATACCGACATACAGGTAATGTTTAAACTCACTGATATTCTTTCTTAATATATCATTCACAGTAGTAATGAGATAATCGAACAGGGCTCATACTATAAAGTGGAATATCTTTATCACTGACATTTGAAATTCAAGTGTCAGTGATAAAGATATTAGAATATTTAGAATTAGAACATTTTAGAAACAAAGGATTTAAGGATTGATTCAAGTTGAATCAATCCTTAAATCCTTTGTTTCTAAAATGTTCTAAATATTCCAATAAATTCAATAATAATGCATAAAAAAGAATCTTAGTCTATGAACACAAATAAGTAGTATCAACGACTGTAGCCAACAGGATACTGATGACCTCTGATTTATATATAGACTGGATAGACAATATTAGACTATTGCCCCTTATAGTTGTAGTCATAACTGAGAGTGAGTCATCATTCACAAATTCCAAGAACTACTTAGTAACTTACAGTTACAATAGTATAGCCATAGGCTATGCTCAGATAAAATAAAACAATTACTGAACATTTTAAAGCGATCGAGAAGCTGATGTTAACAAAACAATACTTCACAAACAAATTATTACCACAGAAATTGAAGAAATTTCCTAGAACAAACAAATAACATGTAAACACCGCAGATGACGTCATTGAAACTCATTTTAATATACCACGCATCAGACAAATCATTGCATCACGGCAACGTGCAAAAATTGACATTGTCAACATAAAGGTTAAGAATAAAGTCAGAGAAATCGCGACTCAGAACATTCAAACTAACCCGTAGTGGTTTTCAGTCCTCAAAGAGGCTCCACAAAGATGTTCTTCACTTATCAAGTGAATTTGAACGCCAAATCGCTGGCTCAGAGCTCAAAAACAGGCAATTTCGCCGCTTGTGGCATGACTACGAATCGCCATATGGCCTCATCGTCAGCTGAGAAATGGGGACTTCTGATTGGCTGAAAAGGGAATTCCCGCATAATATATGCATAATGAGGGGGCTTTTCCGTCTATGGTTGGCTAGCAGAATCATAACACGCGTGACATGTTCACGTGTTACAGCGCGTACCGCTTGGAACTTGCCGGAGTGGCAAGCCCAGATGTTTCAGCAATGCATATCTATCTGGTAACTTAACCGTCAGTGGCCACCTTTGCAAACCAGGTCAACTTATCTACTACTGCTTATCAAATTCAAAGTCAGGCCAATGTTCTATTTATGATATCAAATTTACCATAATAATTAATTATCACAATAAAATGTGATCAATCGTGGCCTATTACTTATTCGTTATGGATTAATGATTTCATGTCGCAAGCGGCTGGTGGGCGGGGTTTAATTTGCATTAAGTACCTCCCACCAATCACGCATTATTATAATTCTATTTCTGTTTACTTGTATATGTTATACTTTTTAACTTATATAATTACACGCTTGGCATCAAAGGGGGGGGGGGCATACGTATATATACACATGATGGCTGTTTACTAGCATTTGTTTACAAAGTGTTTCACTGCAGGACGCTCTGGCAAAAAGATGACGATGGCGCATCGAGTTCGGTGTCCACTAAATTTAATTCATAGAATAATATGTAAACGAATAAGTAATGTGCATGACATAACTATTATCACCAATTAATTCGTCGAGCATATGCAGAGTGGGCAAACATTTGAATAATATTATCTATGTAAACGATTTCAATGCTTTTCAATGGCGATGAGATTTTCAGAGAATGTGTTACTAAACAGGTCGCATGCAGTGAAATATAAAAGCACGCAATTACATGTATAAGAGAAATAAAATACTTGGTGTGGTTAGTATGCAGACATATCATTCTGCTATTCCTTTCATTCATATTCAAATTTCATCGACAGCAGCACTACCAACCAAAAATGATAGTAAAAGAGTGAGGCTTTATTTATGTGACCAATGAAGCCTATCCATGGTTCGGTGCCATGTTTGCCGGCAAAAATGAAAAAAAAAAAAAAAAAAAAAAAAAAATTTTTTTTTTTTTTTTTTTTTAGCTTAATTCGTTTCTCACGTCATTGATTCATAACTGTACTGAATCCCTTACATAAGGCACTTGCATATTCAGAGTATATCCGAGGAAGTTGCCGGTCGACATCCTTGACTTGTGACCTCACTTTCCCCTTCTTATATAATTCATGATTTGATGTGAAACATCTTAAGATCCTTTATTTTATAAAACTACAATGTTTGCATCAAACGAATTGTAGCTTGAAGTGATTTTAAACCAAAACAACAATTTATTACTTTGTTGAACATTAATGGAGTATACTAGTTCCTTCGAATCCAACTTCCACTACATAATAATTATGTATATTCAGCTTATCGATAATTCCGCAATGTGACATGCACATAACACCCGTTTTAGCGTCATTAATTGTCTCTCAGTCACAGAATCTAGCTCCAGCCCAGTTTAAACTTTAAAGCGCTGTGCAACATTTGCACAACGTGTTTTTGCGAGGCAAATCATCCACTTATACCATTGAGATCGTCTGATGATGCTTTTAAACTCGAGGTACATCGGCCCATTGTAGAAACATGTACGGGATACGATCGATGCTGTCTGAATGAAAACAAATAAGGAAATCTCTGCCTGTATGCAGATTAGAGTGCCACAGCGCCATCGTCGTTTTTCAAGAAGCAATTGAAGACTTTTGTGAATCACCAATTATACACGTACTACTGTTGTAATACTCCTAAGTTTGTCCTAATGTTAGGTTAGTTTTAAAAATTAAAAATTTTACAATACCATTTAATATTATAGCCCGTGACTAGTTCAACAGAAGTGCGAGATGACACAAGGGGGAAATTACAATTGAAAAATGAAAATGTTTATTAAAACAAATTGATTATCTTAATTAAATTAATACAGAAACTACTTAATTAAACTGGACTGGTGTTCTGATACGTGTAATACAAATGGCCTATATACTGATTATATAGCTATGACATCTGAATACACGTGTGCACTTATAGGCGGGATTCTATTACTGCTACTTAACACCGTTTTGTGCGTATATACATCCTTGTTTTGTTCAAGACGGACATCAGAGCTTGTGCGGTGAATGGGATTCAGCATGTCCAGCAGTTATCTGGCAATATCGTGCTTTGTCACCTTCATTATACTGGCCCTGGGTCAGCCCGTATCTAACAGTGAGTATACAACCCAAATTCCACACTGGTTTTGCCTCTTGATTGGATGTTGAAGTTGGGTGATTATTTATTCGAGTAAGAAACACTTATTCATTGGACATAGAACGTGCACAGAATGGGTCCTTTAAGAAAACTATGCCACCACAAGTTGATGTCATGAATTTAACGCACACTGTACAGTGTACAGTATTTACGTACTTGCTATGATTGTACAAAGAGTAATAAATTACCAACTATAGATTCATCATTTCAGTTAAAATTGTGCGATTAGCAATTGCGAAGTTCTTCCGATCAAATCTTCATGCAAGGAGACTGGTCTGTATCGAAATTTACAGAACACCCTTGCTATTATAATCATTTGTAAATAATTATATTTCATTAGGGAACTTCTTTTTCAGACTGTCCACTCACTTGGCGTCTCTGGTCTGGTTCGTGCTACCGGTTCTTTCAGGAACAATCACTGAACTTCAGTTCGGCCCACAGGTTCTGCGTTGATCATGGCGGCAGATTGGCTGTCGTCGATTCTAAGCATGATAATGCATTTGTGTTAGCCCTGTAAGTCTGTCAACATTTCTACGCTAATCTTAACCTAGCATCAATATAATATTTGCATGAAAAGTGATAATTTACTGTTATTTACTTTGATCGATGTGGTAAATTAAGGCCTTGGGAATCGTTGTGTTCCACGGTTTTCTGTATTTTGGGGCAGTGTCAGTAGTTGGAATTTGGTGTATATTTTCACTGAATAATTCACTGAGGAATAACTTTTAGGCCATTCAAAACCAGATTTGAGCAAACGTGGATGAAACTCTGCAGTAATGCGTATATATATATATATATAATGACACTTGTAATGGCATGCTACGTACTGGGTTGAAATTATTCTCAGCCTAACGATATAAGGGACAAGGGTTGATGTTTTCAGCTCTTATACCATGACAGACTCATAAATTCCAAATTTACATGGCAGTTAATTGCAGTTAATCATACCTGAATACATGTGTGATTAAAAAGCTCAATGTTTACGATTTTTTTAACATTTAAAATTTGCTTTTGAAGGTGCAAATCTGAATCAAACTGTCCAGTTGAGACCTGGATTGGACTACACAAGGAAGGCAACAGTTGGGTGTGGACGGACAGTTCACCTGCAGGGTGGACGAATTGGTACGAGAATATTTGGGGGTCAATGAACGAATCAACAGGAGATGGCAAATGTGCAATAATTTGGACCAATACAGTGCTGTTTGGGGAAGGGAAATGGGGAAGTAAAGATTGTGGTAGTGAGTTTCCCTTTCTATGTGAACATGGTAGAGTGATTCCCGAAATGGCACGTGGTATCGGTGAGTAGTGATAAAATAGTATGACAGCTCAGCATGATTCATAATTCCTGTATAGATTACTCATATCCCTACACATGGGTGATGGAAACAACTGAACAACCAAACACCGTCACCCTTGCAATATTCGACAAAGGTGGACTTGGCGAAAGTAGTGCACACTTCAATAAAGGTTGGTTTCTCTCACAAAATTCCATAGTTATACCTTCTCTCCAATGCAGCCGCCGCCGTCTACGCCAGTTGTGGTGCAGGAGTGTTGTGTGTGGTCGGCTTCATCATCTTCATGTTAATTTGCTTGGTATATAAACCTCTGAAGGCACCAGGGTGAGTATCAATTTTTGACTCTGCCAGAAGTAGTTCTGACTCTGTTGGTAGACAATTTGGTTAAGAACATGCAGACAATATGGATTCCCTTAAGGATAACGTTGCAACTTCGCAAGTTATTAAGGGATTAATGAAGGGAAGAAACAAAAACATGTCAGTGACTTATTCGTATACATGTAATTGTGTTTTTTGTGTGTTTTTTTGTTTTTTGTTTGTTTGTTTTTTTTTGTGTGTGGCTCAAACCTGGATTTTTATCACTTATAATAGCATCGAGGATCTTATCATGTGGAAATCTGTGTAAAGCATACGTGTTGTTATTGCATTTGAACCGAACAGAGCTTTGATCATTTTAACATGCAGACTCACACGGCATAAAATCGATTCGTATTTCAGAAATCAACGCCTGTCCAACCTAGAGAACCAACCCCAGACAAGCTGCAGTTCAAAACCGAATCGCTCAACGGAATCTCCACCGTTGAAGGCCTGTTTCCCTACATGGACTTTATTTGAAGACCAGAAGCCAGACCACGACAAACTTGCAAATGTAGAGTCTGTTCTGCCTCACGAAGGTCCCAAACATTCGAACGACAACTATGAAAATCTGCAACTTCCCTCAGCTCCTGTGGAGAAGAGGTGTAGCTTGAAGACCCCACCTATATGTGACAGTAATTGTTTGGTTGCGAAAACCAATAAGTTACAGCAAGATGTTGGCCACCAAGACTCATTGAATGGAGATTATGTAACAATGCCAAGAGTCGTTCCTGGAAGAGCTGATACTAATTTCTCATTGACGTCAGAATTGGTTCTATTTGAAAATTCTATCTACAGTCCAAGCTCATCTTATTAGACCCCACGTATTCAATTGTAAATAATATGAAATGCGTATTTGCACATAAGCGTTTGTATATACATATATATTATGAACACTGATAATTCACATTATATTTCTATGTTACTTTTTGTTTATGGTTCTTTTTGGTGATATGGTATAATAACAATAATACATAATTTTATGTGGGTAGCAGTATCCTATATATATACTATCATTCAGTGATTTTTTTGTATAGCTCACTGAGGTGCACATCGTTTTCACTGAGAATGATGATACACAAACATAAAATTGGGCGATGGAAAATGTTGCCGCACGCATGCGCATACATTAGTACATAAAATTCTAATTATTAGTATGTGAACAGCGCTTTACGCGCTAAATGCTTCATGTGGTTTTATCCATTCACCCACTCGAATATCATAGATTTTGCTTTCGGCGCACCCAAAACGCTAAAATAAAATACACAAATCAATAGTATGAGAAGCCTAGATTCATCTTTTGTGTATTTTTCAACACATTGTAGTCTGAATTTCATGTCGGATTACCATATGCCGCATTATCGCGGCTTTTGAGAGGCCTGGTCTACATTGTCTAACGAGCAGACGACGTTACACAATGGCCTGGCCTAGGGCAGAGACTAGAGTTAGGATATAGTGATTTCTATAAGATGTCCTCAGGGTGGTTAATATTCTTTCGTAATATATATATATTTTTTTTTTTAATTTTTTTTTATATAAATTATAAATAGGAGTTAAGCACATCTGACTGGAGTCACTGGAGATGAATCTAATCCTGTGAGCAAGTGCGTTATGATTTTTATGCTTTCGTTCTTATTCATGCGCATTTCCATGCAACATGTCGAAGTCAAAAATTTCAATCAATTATTGCCGTATATTTTGTGTAATTTACTCTTGAGATATCGAGAAATCAAGGTCAAATATCAGGTAAATGTTGCACGATAAATGCTATTACTAGATTTCTATTTATTTAGGATTGTAACTGAAGGAAAGTTATAAATGCCGGCTTCTAACTGAACGCTGTTAATGGTTACACTTACTGCGGTCACAGGACTCACAGCCACAGGGAGTCTTACCAGTGGGCTCTGGAATCTGGTTACATGAAATGCCTATGCAGCCTTCTAGACAGTATATGATAATATTATCTATATAGACAGAAAGCATTCACTGCATTGAGTTTTGTCCACATCTGCTCGCTCACTGGTAAGACCCCCTGTGGTCACAGCAGTGTTCGGCTCACGCTAGCTGCATTCTCATTTTGTAGCCATAATCATAATGAATTCATTCATTATGATTATGATTATGAATCATAATGAATTCATTCATTATGATTATGGCATATCATTCATTAATGATAATATGTGGGGATGATGCCAATATAGAGTCTTGGAACGAGACTAGCGTCACTAGGCTCACGCTAGCGTTGAGCATATTGGGTTCTCCGGTGGGAATTGAACCCACTGCCTTCATAATTTGATAAAACTCTGAAGATATTGAGTCTTGCTGAGAGTTTGATTATTCTTGCCCGAATACAAAAGGTAATGGCTTCTTGGGTGAGGGCAATGCTCCACTCCTGAGGCAGTCTTGGGAAACAACTTCAGCATTGACCACAGAGCATGGACTCCCAACTGAGATGTGTCTGTTGAATTCAAGGAGTCATTTGCTTATGTACACCCCAATGTACAGATAGGTAACAGCGAGCATTTTACTTGTGATTATGATGATAAGAACTAGAAAAAAGAGAAATCAATCAAATTATTCAAATCAGATGTAATTTTTAAGCAATTCAAATGATCGAGACAATAAAGAAGACAAAAGGAGAAATCAATCAAATCAATACAAAAACAAGCGAGTTACGGTCAGTTACCATAAATACAAATCCATTCATTACACAAACCGTGTCTTCAGTTTAATAATAAAACCCCATGTAACAATGATATTTGCATATTCAATAACAGCTGAAGCACTCTCAACTGCTCCACTCTCAGCTGGTTGATTCTAACCCCTAAATGGTACTCCATCTTAATAATATTTATAATGATTTATTCATTTATAAAACGCAAAATGTTCAATTATAAGATAAAGTTCCTATGCGCTTAAAATACAAGTAAATTACATGCATTTAATAATAGAAATGATACAAAAGGTTAAGATTGTCAATCTGCACAATGCTCCACTCTAGTTCTGGCAGTGGCAGTCATCACATTGCAACATGTTGGGCAGGCTGGTTCATAAGGATTTAATTTTATGAATCATTGGTTTAAATTTATTCTGATGAGTCCAATAATGTTTCATTGACAGCATTGCAGCTACAGCATAGTCTTCATCACAGCTGCATAGTAATTTAGCCGCAAAGAGGCAGGAAAACGTTCGAGACGTTTTGCTGTTCATCCCAATTAACAAGACGGATGAGCATGGATTCTATGGTGGCAGAACTGGACAACCACCAGATAAATACATGTACTCTAATAGGGGGCAGTCAGAGAAGACACTGAGAATGCCTCCAGTTGGTTCAAGAATCCGTTACACTGAGATACGTGTATGCTTTTATATACTAGTAATCTATTAGGTAATCGTGCCTCTCATTCCTGTACCCGCTTAATTGCTTATTGTTATCAATCCATACACATTAAATTTGATTATCCTTTTTATTAATTCAACATATTTGTATCACACTATATACAATAGAGATAATTATTGCTCATTAATAAGTTATGATCTTAAGTTAGTTATCAGTAACGTATTACCCAGTACATACAACATATGCATTAATGCGCGATCTGACCCTCCATATATAATTGAGAAAATGGCATATTCAACAAAAACACATGTTTATTAAAGCTGGACAATGACACAATAAATTTGACACATTGAATAGACTTAATTTTCAAATGGACTTAATGAGTTCAATAAATGAATAAATAAATGAATAAATTCAATGATATGAAATGAACATAAACATTAAAAAAGTATTATATATAAGTATTATATATATATAAAGTATTATATATGTCTGTGGCCTGCATTTCCAGGGCTATGACACTGTGCTCTGTCCTTTGATTACTGTGGTCTGTAAAACATGAGAAGCTTGGGGAGAAGGTGCGTGGGCATCCGGAGTTCAGACTTGAAATGGAGCCGTCTCTGCCTTATGGAAGAGCTCCATACTCTGTGGATGTAGAAGGCTCTTTTGCTCAGGTTGCATTTTCTGCATTCGTCCGGCGCATGCCTGGAAGAAATGGTCTTTTGAATCGTCCTCAGTAGCCATCAACTGCCTCCTCGTCTCCCCGTGGGCCTCGAGCAGGCTTGGCACGGCAGATTATGACCTGGGCCGCTTACTTTTATGAAAGCCTAGATTCTTAGAAAGAATGTGTACTTGTACATCAGCGTCTTCTCAGATATATTTTGACTAAAATAAAGGAAAATTTAAACGACGGTCCATTTAACAATTGTTATTGTGTACTACTCAAATGTGTTGTTTACAAAAGCGCTTCAGTCAGTTTCCTCTGGTGTACTGTATCACAATAGGCTTAATATCGTTTGCCCCTTCACATCATATTATCTTTCACAGTGAAAGAGGAGAGCATGTCAATAATGATTCATTCTTGTCTCCCCAGAATGGCCTCTGAACAAACACCGAGCGATGCTCGTTGTGAGTTGAAGCCGATTGCAGAGTTTCGCTCGATGTACACGGAAAAGAATGGAACGCCGCGTCAGTCTGGCATCTGTCCTGAGGCACTCGGTTGCTTCACCATCCACAAAGATGTCTTCAACAATCCTGAACACAGCTTGGAGGGAATTGCTGACTTCTCTCACCTCTGGTAAGTACATGCATTTTTAGTTGTTTTTTTTTTTTTTAATTAAAAATGATGATCAATAAGATTTGTAATATGTTCCTCTTGAATGTGTTTTTCTATTTGTTTATTATACAAAGCATTTCAATGGTGCTACGCATTTCTGGGAAAGTGTTACAAAGCAGAGAAATAAATATTTGGTATGGTTAGTCTTGCTGCTATTCCTATCATTTCTATTCCAATTTCATCAACATTTATGCCAATTTATCTCAATTAATAAAGTGCGATTTTTCCACTTTTGGCAGCAAACAGGGCCTCGGACCATGAGTAAGCTATTAAGCTTCATTGAACGCATAATTAAGATATCGCTCTCGTACTATTGCTTTGTTTGAGAGCGCTATTGTTGTGATAGTAGCACTAATGTTTATCTCCTAAAATCAAAGCAGAGATTTTGTATTGAAGCGCCATACCAGAGATGACATTTCTGAATGCCCGTTCAGGGGCTCTCCTCACGATCACACACCACTCGCATTTAAATGTTCCTCCCTCATTCAAAATTAACTTTTTACTTGATTTCTTTACATAAATGGGGGCAGATTAACTTAGTTAATCCATAACAAGTAGTTTTGGAATAATTGATACAGCCAAATCAAAGTTTTGTTACTAACATGGATTAGACAAACTACTTTTGGCCCACTCTGTACTTTAACTATTTTTCATTTCAAGGTTGATTTTTCTTTTCCACAAAAACAACAATTCATACACCAAAGCCAAAGTTGCGCCCCCGAGATTGAACGGTGTCAGGGTGGGTCTGTTCTCCACTCGCAGTCCTTATCGTCCGAACCCCATCGGATTGTCTCTCGTCAAAATTGAACGCATCGAAGGTTTGTTTGAGTTTTTCTTCATTTTATTTTTAGCACACAATATCTGGCATGTACGTTATGCTGATACATAATACATATACTAAATAAAAATAAAAAATAAATAAATAAATAAATAAATAAACAACCAAGTATTACAAAAAACTCTATCTTTTTATTTTTTATTTTGTTTGTTAATTTTTAGGTTCCTGCGTGCATGTATCAGGAGCTGATCTCCTGGACGGAACTCCAATCATTGATATAAAACCGTACATCGGAGATTACGACGCCCCAAGCACAGCTGCAACAACCGACCAATCAACTTCAAGCACCCACAGAACGGCCGCTTGGGTCAGCTGTCCCCCTATCGAATCACTTTCTCTGAACTTCACCCCAGAAGCGGAGAGCCAAATTGAACAATTATCAGCTGAGAATCAGCTCAGGTTTATAGACTCTGCTGATTTAAGAAGAGCTATCGTGAATATTTTATCTGCGGATCCACGATCTGCTTATCGAAGAAAAAAGTGTTCAGATCGGTTGTATTTCTTCAAAGTTGACTGTGTTCATGTTACGTGTTGGTTCAATGGCAATGTCGCTCAGGTGCTCAGGGTTAAAATGCTTGAGGATTCGGATCAAACTGATGAATAAATTATTTATATTCAAAGGTGTAACTTGTATATATAGTTAATTATTTATAAAATTATTAGTGTTTATGTTTTATTGTAATTTTTTAATGGACGTGTTATTTTACATTCGCAGGTGATTTTAATAAGAAAAAAACAAGTTCTACCTCATTAAATGACAACAAATTCCTATTATGCTTTAACTTAATTACATGTATACAATGGTACCTTATAGTTGGAGCATCATATTTGCTTGAAAAAACTTGTTATGTATTCGAACTCTGAATGACTATTTGATCAGATGAGGTTCACGTGCAATATATTTAATTGATTATACATGAAGGTGAAAACGAAATAATTGAGTGCTATGGACGTATTTGTAAGTGCAACTTACGGGTCATTCGATTAAGTATACAGAAGTTTGATTGAATTATCTTGAATGAAATGATCAAGGTCTCTCTTGTGTCTGTTGCAAGTAGATTATCATTAGGTGCGAAATTCCGTACGAGTATCAGGAATCTTGACGTAAACCTGCTGCGCCCATCATACAAACCACAATTCTTAGCATTCCCATCAGTTAATTGGACCTCGTGTATATTATTACATATGTTGCATTTCAAATATTTGAACTTCTGAATTTATTTATTTGCTCTGAAAGTGCTCTTACAAAAGAATGATAAGTGGAATATCGCTAGGAAAAAAAACCCCGCCCTATCTCACTCTAAAAATATATGTATGTGTCATAGGTATTTAATATACATGTAATTAATTACTTATGTATACATGTACATAAATGACTAGCTCCCCAAGGGTAGCGGAGTAGTTCCCACACACCACGTGTGTGCACTACGCTACGGCTTGGGGAGCTAATAAATGACATAATACTCGTGCGTAGGAGTGTCGCAACCAGGATTCTGCGTCGTCAACCTATTGACTCCCAACAACAACATGGCACATCAATCACTAATGTATATTTTTCTCCTGCGGTTGAGGGTCTCATCTTTCAAAGCGCTCGTCACTCACTTACTCAGCATCCTTAATAATAATCCGGATTTACAAGTCCGCAATTCCACCAAGACACCATGAAGAATACTGTGCAATATCTGCTGTGTTTCCCAACCCTCTGTCTCGCCGTGTGTCCAAGACTTTACTTCAAAGGCTTAGACCCAACTCGCGTGCCCTACATCCAAACCGAGGGAACATACACCCTGAAGGACGAGACCCACGACAACTTCCCAGTGTTCACCCACGGTACAACAATCAGACTGCTTTACAATCGCACAACCCGTGACCTCGAGTTCAAATCTGATGGTCATCACATTCAGTTCGGAGCTCACACCCGAGAGCTGAGTGGCAATCTAGCTGACTACATCCAAGATGGGGAGTTCCCTTTCGGACGAATCATCACCAATTGGTTTGTAAACGATGGAGAAGTGAGTGGGCTAACCTTGATGTGTGTCGCTGGTGAAATGGACCGGTTCCACAAGTGCGGTTCTAGGATGCTGTACTGGAACGACACCAGCCAAGTTGAGGGGTTGCTTGGCAACAAGCTGCACTACATAATCGAATTCCCTGGATATTTTCTTAGACCATTATATCAGTTCTCACCCGAAGGGAGTATGTACTTGTTTTATTTAGATACAATGAAGGCGTGGTATTTCGGAGCTAAAATTATGAATACTGATGGCGCTATACTACGAGTTGTTGACACTGCATTCAGGGCAGAGCACATCACTGGGATCTGGCAGAAGAATGTCCGTGGGAGATGGGTTGACGTGCCAAGGCTTGCGCTGTTTTGCAGAGGACTAGCTAACTCAGAATGCGACCAGTGTCTCCACAGTGCACGGTGCTATACGAATTCCCTCCGAGAAGCTGTTTGTGTTTGTCCTGAGGGATATGAGGGGTTACGGTGTGACGTCAAGTCTCCTCAGTGTGGGGATCTTCCCACACTTCACAACCAGGAGTATGCGACCACGTTCTGTGACCAGAGCTTGTACAAAAAGCCTCATTGGTGGTATTCAGTGTGCCACGCTCAAGGTGCGAACCGATCCAGCGCACGGTGGGTGAACTACGGGAGATGTATGTCGAGGTTTACCACCACGACATCCACGGTGCCAACAAGTACAGCTGTTGTGAAAGAAACAACAAGAGTTGTTAAGAAGCAGGGCTTGGATGTTTGGCAGCAGCTGGACGCAACTGCCCCGTGGTGTGTGGCCGTCTTTGCTTCAGTGTCCATTGCGTTCCAGATTGTGGTACCTCTGGTAATTTGGGTGGTTATGACTTGCGTTGGATCAGAAGACAGGACTGACCTAACTGCACTCATAAACACCTTCGAGAGCTATCTTGATTACAACTATGAAGTTGATAACGATGATACTCTTCGGATTATGCAGCAAGATTTCGAGGAGCAAGTTAAAAGGAAGCAGGCGGGGATGTCCCCGAGTTTTGGACGCATCTCTTCAGCAGTGTTCTATGTTTCTGTTTACCTTTGGCTTGGATTTGCACTGACCTGCGAGATCACAGAGTGGACTCGGAAGAGTGAGGCGGTGAAAGCGTCAGTGGTTATCTCACACTTGCTGATCTTCGTTTTGCACGTATACGTCGTCATCCAAGCTTTTTGGTGCAGAGAAAGGAAGTTGATGAAGCAATTGTCAACCAAGAAACGGATGGATCAAGTGACGCAGTCTTTGAAATCGTCACAGCCTGAAATTCTCATGTCTGCAAAGTGTTGGCATTGGTCCTCTCGTATAAGAAGTAGCGCATTGAGACCTAGATCGCGTGGATCTCGAGGCAAAGCAGTGTCATCGCTTGTAATCGAGCCAGTCTCACTGAAATCCTGGACGGATGCCAGTCGAGATATCTCTCCGAAACGTAGGATCGTCAAGGGCAGTGTGTACGGCATAGTAGCCGCTGGAGACGCCCACGCGGCCACCCACGTCGTTAACGCGTACCACAATTTCCAGGAACGCTACGTGAATCGTGATAAATTCGTGGAATTTAGCATCAATCGTGGTGTCACAAAGTTACCCAAGAAAGTCGTGCTGTTCGGTGATGTTCCCTGGTGGTTGGGGGAGAAAGCTTTTTGGGTCTTCACTATTTTTGGTCTCTCCTGGCCGTTTCGACTCTTCTTGAAGCTGCACTGTCAAGATGAAGTTGTTCTCTTGGTCAAGAGAGTGTTTATTGATGCCCTCCATGGCAACCATGCTTTTGACGTGTCTCCGATGGTCGTCGAGGAGGAAGGTTTCGTTCGAGAGACTCAGGTGCTGGTTGCTGATGATCACCATACGTCTGATTTGGACAGCGAATCATCGGTTGAGGAAATGGAGAACGCTGTCTAACAAGCGGATGTCTACCTGAAATTCACACCCTGTTGTGGTTTAAATTTTAATAAAAATATCAAGGTACATCTAGTCATACGACGTTCTTCCATTCTGTGTTCCATATTGTGAAATAATACTGCTAATTTTTCGAGTGCAGGAATACTATATAATCCATACCTATTATCCTATACATGTATACACAACGTACAGTACATGTACAAAAAGGTTGTACCACCACAATACCATTCAGGCATGGCAATAATTCTATAGGGTTTAACCTTTTTTTTGCCATAAACAAGGACTTTTATTCCATAAACGGAGATTTACATTAGATAAAATAGCATAAATTATGGATGAATTTTTAATGATGATAAGATCGATGAAGAATTTTCCCTAATGATGGCGAGGGGAATATTCTGGCAAAGGTATAGTGGCTTTCTCGTTTATCTTCAATGGCTAGTTCGATTTTCTTTTTTAATTCGTTAATAAATTTTGTTGTTGATGGTCCCCATGATCCTAAAATTTCAGACAGACAAAACATTGATTGTGGTAGAAAAAAAAAAGCAGAAAAAAAAAAGAAGACAAAAGAGTAAACAGTGAAAATATAACTTAGGAGGCCAGCCGCCTCACCTGGAAGAAAAAGAGAGAGAGAAAAAAAAAAAAAAAAAAAAAAGGGCAAAGAGATAACTGAACCAAATACCCCCCCCCCCCCCAAAAAAAAAAGAAACATTGTGACGATAGAGTAAAAAGATTCACGTACTAATGAAATAATTATAACATAATTATGTCAAATGAATCACAATGAAAGATACATATAATAACATTATACTACAAGCATCAGCAGTAGCAAACAACGGAAATCATATAATGATATTAATATTATTACAGATGTAGCAATTAAGGATCGTACATCTTTCAGGATAATTATTGAATTGCATTATTTTCATATATTGGCTAAAACCTTTTAATGAATGGCCCGCCCATTCATTAAAAGTAAACTTTTTCTCTTATTTCGAGCCCTGTGAATGGATAAATATTTTATTGAGTACATTTGATGGTGAGTTTAGTTAGAGTTATTGAATAACGGAGATTTTGACGAAGCTTGCATTTTTCTGCTGTTTCTGATGCAGAGCCGGCAAAAAATGAGAAATAGGGTTTTTCTAATTTCATAACGCATTTATATGAGTCGCGTACAAATCATAACGCACCGTTTAGTGTCGTGTGCAAAATGCGTCCTTGGCAACGGATGGAACTTCTGCTGTGTCAAATATTGATTTGTTATGATTCAGAGGTCACAGCTGGGTGCGATCAGCAATGAAAAGTTCAATTATTCTGAGCGGTGAATGAATTTAGGGTAATTTCATGAGCAACCTGCCAGGAGCCAGGAAGATCATCTGAGTATTGCGTTAACACATGAGTTCAGAGTTGAGCGTAAATTGGCGGAGCTTCACTTTCCGTTCTATGATTGTCAACGTTCTTCTTGGTAGCTGCACATCAAAAGTCAACAATGAGTCAAACAAGTCGCGGAAGGGGAGTGAAGCCGAAACCTGTGAGCTAGGTTTTTATTTAGTGACCCATTGTTTTGATGAATATGAATTATGATGATCACATTTCCTGAGTACATGCCATTTTGCTTGACCAATGAAGAGACCGGTGGATTTGCCGTCGTCAACTTGTTTGGCAATGTATTTGATAGGAGGCTTATCAAATGCCGCAAAAATATTGCAGGCTACAGCATGGACGCTGTTATATATTTGTCGGATTATTTGCATGAGAAATGGGAGGTAACCTGAAAGCCAAAAAAATTAATTAGAATGCACTCATTTTGGGCCTGACACGGTAGGGCTGATCCACGGGCGATCGGGATCAGCCATAATTTAGGGCTACCTAGAAACAGGCCCGTTAATTATTGTATCCACGCACAATCCCGTCTTGAGATAATGGGTCACAACTCACAGTCTGACATGCAGAGGAAAATATTACCATGAGTCAGAACCAAATAAATATTTTAATTGATCATGAATGTGAATTATAAATAATATATAGGCTTGAGAAATCAAGCAATGCTTTTATACAATTATGTAGCCAATTTATTAATTATATTTAATAATAAGCCAATGCACCAGCTAATCCACACCAGAACGTTATGTTATTAATTCCAAAAACCTTCTTTTCGTTAAAAAAAACCCCCATGTTATTTCATCTGATTTTCTTTGGTTACAAAAGTCCATTATTATAGGGAGCGACAGCATCAAAGACCTCCAGCAGTAGAGCAATGGTTTCACGCGGAAGCAGAGCTGCTGTACCATCGACCTCAAGAACTCCTCAAAATATGCAAGCAGTACCGATGAGAAAGATCAAAGGTCCCGATGGAGAGGAATTACTCGCTCCAGAAGGTTGTTATCAATTTATTATTAGTGATTCGACCGTCGTGTCAATAAGAACGTTATGAATTTCAATGTGAAGTGCGTTATGATTTCACTAGGCTGACGCTATGATTGTGATTTCTTCACAGTCGCATGGGTCGTTCATTACGCTGACTTGCCCGCTCTTTTAAATTCAGGTTACTCGATGCGAAAAGTACAGTCAGCGAAGAACTACGACGTTGTGTCATTTGGTCGAGCGATGAATGATGACTTCGGGGGAAGAGTGAAGAAGTTATTTGACCCAGAACGGGAAGCCGCACTTTCAACTCTTGATTCTGGTCAGTTGTACATTAATCACCCCACTTGAATATAGTTCCATTTAAACACATAAACGTATTTCCTCAGGTGTTTATATCGGTTGGCGTTGTCCGGAATTCACATGGGATTGCCAGAGAGTGAGCGACATGTCTCGCTGCTTCTGTGGTCACTTGCTTGGAGAGCATGCTCATTATGACAGTAAATTAAAGGTGGAATAATCAACCGATAACGCCTGTTGATTACCCCAGGTCAAAGTCACGCGGTGCCGTGTAGGCAGTGCAGGTGCAAAGCATATCAGTGGGTCCCTTCCAGACCCGAAGAAATTGGCGAATTCTGGCACCAGAGACGGAGAGGCTTCGACCCTGAAGCCTGGCGTGCTAAATGTCGGTGCAAACACACTCACGAGGAACATGACCCCAACAGCTTACACAAGTGCAAAGGTCAGAGGTTAAATAATGAAATATTGACATTAATCTACTTATTAAATCACCAAACAGCATGCAAGTGCTCTAGTTTTGATTCTCCATTTGTATGCGCGGCTTGTGACCGTCATTACGAAGACCACGACACGTTCTTCATGGACGCAGATGAAAGGAGAGCGAAAGGGATGCCCGTTGGTCAGTCTACGCTTGACCAATTGTATGACTAATTCGTGAACTCATCTCAGGGGAAGATTATCTACCTTTTGCTGAGATTCCGTCGCTGCGTAACATGGTGCTGACGGGCGAGGACGATGGCGACATGAGCTACATGCGGCAGATCCAGGCCCCAGGCAGAGGGGCGCTACCCGCAGGTGCCCCTGCTGCGGATAACTCCACTGTGGTGCCGTTCGGGAGGGGGAGGGGTGGTGGGAGCAGTTCTGGGAGAGGCAGGTTCAAACCGGTTTATGATTGAAGCAGAGATGAGAAGCCTTGTAATTTTTAACGGTTATATTCAGAGCTTTTGCATTTAGAGCTTTTTTATTTGAATATTACTTTTTGCCTGATAATCTTGAGGAGAGAATTGTGAATAAAAAAGAAGGTGAACATGTAGTAATGATTTTATTATATTTTATTTCAAATCTTTCCTTTCACATTTAGACAGGTGAAATAATAAAATATTTATGAGAAAAAAAGAAATAGTGGGAACACATATAGTAGAATTGTATATTGTGTGATGATATTCCTGAGATGAATTTTTAATGTAAAGGCACAGAAATAAATTCAACTCGGTAGATGAAGATATGAAAAGAGACTCTTATCAGTTGTATTACAAAAGGCATATAATATTATTCAGATCATCTAAACATGTGATTTACATAATTTTTACATTTTTTTTTCAAAAATTTAATTCGTAGCCAATCAGAGAAAGTTTCATGAGCAAATCAAAGATAGCACCAAGGGTAAAGATAAGGACGGGAATAGAGAGACAGATATAGGGAAAAAAAGTGACATCATGGTGTTTGATATTATTATGCAAACCCCCCCCCCCACCCCTAAATATAGAGCGTATACATTTATACACCCTATCAATGAAGAGCTTATTTTTTCATTACAGAACAATTACAAAAATCTTTCATTCTACATAAATTGTGCATAAAAAAATGAGTTCAAATTAAGTCAAGAATTGAAAAAAATATATGTGCTATGTTGGTCGATTCGGGGAGAAGGAGGGTACAGATTCTTCAGAAATACTTTTTACCCCAGTAGTATTGAGTATTGGCATTCACAGTTCAAGAAATGTCGTCCGAATACATCGCTTGTAAAACTCCGGTTGTTATGACATCCCCACCTAGAAAATTCACCCAGTTATTTATGAGATGCAATAATTATGTTCTTCATACAAACCACGTGAAAGATCTTGAAGAAAACAATCACGCAAGAACACAATGATCGGCTGGTGAGATAAAACTTCCGTCTGTTTCTCCAAAACGTCAAGAGATCTTGAAAGAAATTTTTTTCTTTTCTTTTGTTGACTCGAAAACTACACAAATTTAGAATCTGATTTGGAATCGAAATTCACGAGACCAAAATTAAATAATTAAATACAAGCGCCAGGGAAATTGTATCAGATGATGAAAGTTGTACGGATGTCTCTTACGTTGAATGTATTCAAATAACCAGAAGTACTCACTCAGCACTGTTGTAGCTGCTGTTGTTGAGATTAGGCATCATGTTCTGTGTTGAATCAATATTTGGAAGATTCAAAAAAGACAACAGGGAGCGTGGGATTTCACTTCCACTTACGACATCCTGTAAAGAAATTAAAGAATCAAATAATTATTATTTAAGTATAATTAATTTACTACCTGTAGATAAGCTTCCAGGACAGTTCTTCTTGTTTCCAATACTTTTGGGTTCCATTTGAGAACTGATTTCGAAGGGAAGTGAGGTAAATCTGAACGTTTCTTTTTCAACTGTCCACATGAATATTTGATTTATTATTGAAGAATAAAGAAGAGAGAATTTTCTCGTACCTTTTTGTGGAGAGCTTCGAATTCGCTGTAGCGTTTCTCCAAGTGATACGATTGAGTTGCAGTGTTCACTCCAATGCAGTAAACCTGGAATGAAGAGGAATGGGAACTTAAGTAAACATCGTGACGGTGAGCATCATTTGGAGCTTGAATGTGATGCAATATTACATGGACTAATGCAGAAGACCTTCTTGTGATGGATGCCACACAGGAACTAGAATTAAAGAACCACGTCACATAGTCCAGCAAATAGTAGGCGTGGTGCCTAAGAAGGAATGGCTTCTCCAAATTTACCTAAGCCTAGGACCGGGGTTTCCCTTTACTCGCATCAATTAATACCTAGGGTACACTATCCTGCATTTGGCATTGTTATAGAGTTGAGCCGTAGTGGACTATAAGACTTAAAGACTATCTTTGGCATGGTGCAACACATATGTCCATATTAAGAAAAAGGAACAGCAATGAGAGTTTGGAGATCCCGAAAACCCTTCTGAATATCAGAAAACAGACTACAATTGTAGACCAAATAAGGAAGATCAGAATTGGACCTGTTCATTAATAGGGTCTGTTGACTGAGATACTACAGCCATGAAGTTTTGCTGTCATATTTCAGCTATAGTGAGCCAGAGTATGGGTCTCACTGAACACATTCAAGCTTAAGCACGAGGATTTTTCAGATAACATGCGTTCATTTCTCATTATATTGAGTGAGTGTGTAGCATTGCAGTAAGTACACAGCACCTTGAATGCATTTACCGTCTGTGCTACAGGTGTGAGTTGACAGTAACTATCGGTAGTGAAACCGAATACTGAGTTACGGAGTCAGTGACTCAGACAATGAGACAGTCACAGTGACAGTGACAGTCAATCACTCAATCACAGTCAGTCAGTATCACTGAATCAGTGCAGAGTACGGAGTAAGACAATTCTTATATTCAGAGCTCCTCTGATGAAACGTAAAGACTGTTGACGAATATGATCTTATTGCTTTACCGTGTGTGACTTTTCAGTATCTAGTTCAACCTTTCGATAGGACGGAATACTGATTAGTATCGTCATAATTATCGAATATGACAAAAATGTGAGAGCAGCTGGAGTTCCCGTTGTTTACATCACATGACCGTCGTACAAAACAATGTTTCGCAGCTGCTCTCGTCGGTCTGTACAAAATAATTTTGAAATTTTGCCGCGCCTTTTGCTGCCCAAATGCTCAAAACCGTTTTATCACCAATCAAAATCTATTCCAAATATTTATGATTACAATTAACCACCAAATAAAAATGTTTCAGCAACACCAATAGCGTGAATTCAGATTATGTAACACTTAATAATCGCTACGTTGTGATGCGCAGTTTGAACGTTATGAATAATATCATAGCGCACTTTTTCCAGGGTACCAAGAACGTTATGATTGGGTTAATCTTCTGCGGTAATGCGTTATTTACCACTGCCCTGGGAGGAACTGACGCGAAACAACAAAACACGAGTGCTGCAAATGAGCAGTGATGAAATGTGCAGGGCGTAATGTCGGCTGGAAAAGGAGATTAGATGCACAAATAGAGAGTGAGCCTTGCTGATTCATTCTTCAGGTATGCAGAAGTTCGGATTAAAATTATAAATAGATGTGCTCGTACCTCATTGTACTTTGAACACATATAGTTTGAATATCGGGACCAATTAAATATTCCGTATTTCGAACCTCGGTGAACACTGAGCGGTCTCTCTGCGATATGCACTTAAACAGGTGGGTCACCAAGTTGAACGCAGCGTATAAAAGACATTAAAATGCATAATGGAAGACTAATTGAAGGCCTAAACGAACAGCTCCTGCGGTTTGTCGATTATAATCAAGAGAATGAACATAAAAAATGAAACTAAAACAGACAGGCCGCCACGCAATAACGCCATTTCTGTGGGTTTTTTTCTTTTACCAGTACTTCAATAATTAATCGCTTTTTTTTTTTTACGAGGATTAATTAATGAGTAAGCTATGACTATAAATCCCTAATTAGTCCGTGTCTCAATCCCCCACCCCCTCTCAACCATCTCGATTTCTAATCCCTTCCGGAACGCTGTACCCTCTAGCTGTCTAGCAAAAAAGAAGGAAAAACGTAAAAAATAAATATGTTCACGACTGAAATAAACCACCCACTTAATGTCATATTCATTTACGCCCATAACAGGATGTTAAGCCAAACAATACGGGCGAATTGCTTCCCAAACAATGGAACGCAATTGAAAAGCGAAGCAGACGTACAAATGCTCCGGCATAAAACGATTTCAAAGACCCAAGAACAAAGCGACATCGACTCTCGACCATCCTTCTCCCTCGTAAAAACAACGCATTCTAATAACCTGGATCCGTGACGTCATTGCGAGTGATTCAACCGGGGACGTTTTGCAACAATTACAACGAAGAGTGGGACCCCACAACCGTCACCTACCACCGGGGTCATTGCACGAGTTAATTCAACCTATGCAACGTTATACGTCGTATCTATGCTAGCATCTCGCGGTTCCTTTGATCTGTCGGGTGTGTCATGGCGCTCAGAGTCTCTGTTGTGATTGGGTGGAGGGAAGATGAGTGAGCAATTAAGTCCCAGTCACTGCACTTCTATTGTCGCTTACACGTGTCTTTTTACCCTCTATGTCGAGGGTACTCATCGTGTGCATGGTATGAATGCTCGTATCTGTATAGCATGTATCGATTACATTGATTATACATGTACATTTGACCCCGATCGACTTATTTGGATGCTATAATTTTTTTTCTTCCGAAATCTGATTGCAATTCATATACATATACATGTAGATATATATACCTTTATGTGGACCATTTATAAATTGAAAGGGAAGGAATGAAAAAACGAAAGATCTGTTACTAATTCACCGTCGAAGGAGAAGCCACTTCAGAAATGTGAGTTACAAATCAACTCAGGAATTATTGCCAATAAATTCATCAAAAGTTCCGTCACAGAAATCGCACCTGCGGTGAGTGCCAAATGAAACTTTGGATCGCCTGTTCAGTTTGCAATCAAACGCATCTCTCTTTGATGATGACGTAACTAAGTAGTACCCTGGGAAGCGGATGACCACGGTGGTCAAGAGGATAACCTCTGGGTAACCCTCGCTAAGTCTTTCATTAAGCCGTCTTTTTTTTTTCTTTGGGGCGACGGTGAAAATTGTTTATTTATCTCATAGTGCCGCGACCTTTCGAATGAAAAGGTAACGAGCGGTCAGCGTAGGGTCCACTCATTTGGTCAGCAAAAGAGATCATACCTAGATGTTGTTATTTTTTTAACCAGGGGTTATATTTTAAGGGTGAAATAAGGTCGCGAACTTTACGTTACCTTCGGACTCAGCGCTGTTAAAATGATTTAAGTTGGCGTTTTTATCTGACCGGCCTTTTCTTACTCCTATAAATGCCATTTAAATTTTAACCAATCTTATATCATTCCATTTCTGTGCACTTTCAAAGTGTTTAGTGTTTAATGACGTACCATGGAGTCTTTTTTTTTTTCAATTTGTGGGTGGTCTGTTGCATATCACAGATGAAATGGACACTAAGGTATTCGGCCAGCGACTTCCATCTCCCACTGCCTCCCAAAGCAGACAGCAGATTGTTGATGGTGTGACTAAGTCGCTGGCTGATTAAGCTACTCGAGGACCTTGCCTCGTGGCGTTGAGGACCCTTCTGGTGAAAGCAGCCTTTGGCGAAATCTTCCGAATGATTTCACCTGAAAGATCACTTCACCGACGATCAGGGGGCCGCAATCGCATCCCTTTTACCAACAAAAAAGCCCAATATTTGAAAATGAAATGAAAAAAACTTAAATCATGTTGACAGAGGACATTTCACATCGTGTTGAGTTGGCAATGGTTTGTGCGCACATCTGTCCAAGTTCAATCGCTTGGACGATTGCTATCGGCTGTCAATTGATTGATTGATGGAATGAACGATGCACTGAATGATTGATTCGTTGATTGATTTCTGACTGGGCCGCTGATCTGGTCAGCACAAGACTCACACGCTGATGCAATGAACACCCTGCAAGCAAACCAATGGACTGCTCACAGGATGTAATTGACAACTTGGCGCTGATTTATCATACGGATGTCAGAGGAATGCGGGCATTTTGTGAATGCCTCCTCGCTTAGCACAGGCGACACCGTTTTATTGCGCTTTTCAACAGACATAAATTCAATTATTTCTCTCTTCATGGTCGGTTCAGTGTTGTGGCGTCAACGGGAGATGACCCCTGAAGGTCGGGGGTCAGACCCCTAGACACTTTTTAGTACTCTTGTCCACTTCATTATGACCACGCAAGCATCATATCATCTCTGTGGTCAGTTATCTGGACAGTTAAAAAGCGATGAAGACGCCGAGCAGTGTGGCTGAAAAGCAGATGGACCTCGCGTGAATGGACATACGAATTTGAGAAAAAAAAATCATATAAATTGAATATATTCAGAGATGGTTAAAAATATTTTAATTGTCAATAACTCCATTCAATGATTTTTTAGGGGTTGATAATCTAATTGCTTATTATTAAATTTTTGAAACTATTTTTTTCTTTTTCTTATTCACTTGTGAGAGAGAGAGAGAGGAAAATGAGGAGGGGGGGTGAGATGGCTACTAGTAATTACCCCCCACGTTAATTGCAAGGCGTGCGACCCCCCCCCCCCTCTCCCTTCGCCACCGCAGCCGTCTCTCCATTTTTAATCATATTCGTATTTACGGCTCCAGATGTCAAGCTAATATTTTAAGGTCTTGTTTGCTTCGTTGTCATGGCGACTAAAGTAGGGAGGGAAAGACGAACTTGACAACTTAATTATATGATTGTTTGATGGTGGCGCATAAGGGCAATTGCCGCCACAATGCGAGCTCACCCTTTACAGTAAAAGCAGAGGTAATTAAATATGAGTAATCGACAGTAATCGCCATCACATAAAATGGAGAATTTTTTTTTTCTTCATATTTTTGTTCACTTGTACATGTCAACCAAGGTCACTGTGTCCAACACTGCTTCCAAACGTGTCACGTGGATTGGTCATGTGATCAGGATCATGTGATATAGTTTTTTTTCTCTTCTGGCAAGAAGCGGAAAACGGAAGTGGGTGACGCGCATGCGCCCAGGAGGAAGAGATGTCACGTGGTTCATCCTTCATTTCCGTTATCCTGAGTTATGAAAGAAGCCATGTCGACGAAAGACTCTCATCGACGAAATCGTTCAGGCGAACAACCTGAGAAGGCTGAGCGCAATATTGGCGAACGAAGAGAAAAAGGCGGCGTCCGACTAATAGACTCCTTTTCATGAGAGAGTAATTGTCGCGGATCGCCAGCCTGGGCCTCCTTGGCCTTCAAAGCTGACCTCTGACCCAACACTCCCCCTTCTTACCCCCCATTTAACATCAAAGTGACGCGGATTACAACAGACTTGGCACCACGTATATGAGATAGAAAACGTTGAGACTCAGTGCTTGTAATGAAGTGAACACCGTCAAGACAGGAAGCAGGATAAGCATCATGTGATGACATCGACAAAAACGCTCCACTGACAACCAGCTCTGGCTATAATCATGGCAGTTAGGCCCTCTGAATCAGCCAGACCTCGCGGTGCTCTCGGTGACACGTAGCGACGCCTGGTGGCACCATTCGAGAGGGTCACGTTGCTGAGCCAGCGCCCCCTATTTGTCGATGACCTACCTGACCCGGCCCACTCCCTATTAGAGCGTCATTACGCCTGCTTACACGCGACACAAAAGACGACTGCGGCTGCAGAGAAACCATGACCAATATGAAATTCCACGTATATAAAAGACCAGTTCCACAACAGGCATGCGTACCGTTATGACTGTGGCTGCCAATGTTATTACTCTAACAATATTCCTGACAGCGGCCGTGTCGTCTTTTGATCGATGCCTCCCAATTACACGTCGACCGTTGGGCCTCTTCGTTTTTTTTAGCCAATTCTGGCGGTGTGTGGCCGCGAGGGTGTGCCCCAGACAGATAAGATGAACCTTAAGATCTATTTCACATTGGCGATGCTTGGCTTCTGGCTCCCCTTGGGGTTAAAGAGCGAAGAGAGTGGGAGGAGGTGAGGGATCTTATGCCCTGTGTGGCCCTAGGGAGAGCCCAGATAGACCCCTGCAGTCAATGATGCAGTCAATTGTTGTGTAATAATAATTGCATTGCACTCCTTGTATTCTTTGAAATGACAATTGTCAGTGTCACTCTATAGGAGTATAGGTACAATTTGATTTATGTTGTACTCAATTATTGAGTACCCTACATTCTGCCAATTATAGTTCTGTAAACATGCATGCAAAGTAGGGGCACAGAATAGTTATTTAATTATTTCTTTCTAACTGTAGTTTTATTTCAAGAAAGTGAACACAAAATATAGTGTATAATATGATTAAAGCTCACACTTAGGTGTAATTTATTATAATTTATTCATAATAAACTCAGATGCATTTTACTCTCATCCTGCCATACATGTGTAATAATTACATACATACATATTATTTTCATTCTAATGAATACCACTGACTAAGTATGAATAAATAAGCAAATCAGTTAATCTCAATTTCTTGATTGTTCTCGGCTCATTTGCCATTGAGCCAAACGGCCAGCCAGGGGTTGTGGGCCTGCTGGCTACAAACCAATCTCAGTCTGCTTCTTAATAATAACTTAATAACTTTATTTGAGCTTTTACCTCATGCACAGCCAGCTATAAACATTGGCTTTGATGATGATTGTAATGATGATGATGATTATGGTTCATCTTTACCTACTATGCACCTGTGTCAATACCCTTTGCAGCTATTGAAAAGCGAGCAGGATTTCCTCCTCGTAGACTCAACGTTCAACCTCCAGCCCCAGTGCAACATATTGATGGCAAGAGGGCGCAGGGCAAGACCAGCCTTTGCCCCAACCTCTGACCCTGATCCATCACCCCTGCCCTACCTGCAATCACCCCAGAGACCAAGAAGACGACCTTGAGGTCAGAGATCCTGGCAGACAATTTCCTCACTGTCAGCGCCTGTTGACATTGAAGGCACCAAGCCTCTATCCATATTTGAAGGCGACAGAGACCACGAGGCTCTATGCTATGTAAACATGCAATTCAATTGCCTCAAATTGCGCCGGTGAATCACCATTGCAGAGCGGGGTGGGGTCAATCGTAATATGGAAAAATGCTCGATGGCACTGCTCGGGAGGGTGAATATAATGAAGTTCTTCCTCCGGGATCGCTATCAGTGTAATCACTGCGAGTGGACACTGAATTGCGTGATCTTGGATCCCTGCCAATCGAGGTCCCTCGAGGCTTGACCATTGGTCAGTTCTCCCAGTGGCACAGGCGTCTAATTGATGAGCACTTAGTGGACATTCAGCGCTCTGTAACCCTGTGTAACAACCTCTGGTGCGTTTCTCTATTGACACTGACCTCTTGGGTCACGTGGGAAATGGCTGCCAAAATGGCCGCGCGCACACTTCCGGCGCAAACCGAACCACGAAGCGTTCGGTTTTTAAAGGCCTTGATTGGCAATCGCTGCCGGTGACATCGGGATAATACACTTTAAGGGACAGGAAAGATCCAGGGAGCGAAGATTCGCCAGTTTCACATCATTTTTATCAGGTGGCACTGACGGCTTGATGACGTCATCAAAGCTAGAATAGGAAATTGTGAGAAAGAAAGAAGAAGAAGAAAAAAAAAAAAAAAAAAAAAAAAAAATTTCCAAAAATTCCAAAACATTATCATGATGACAATTTAATCAACACACGGTTAATAATTTCTCATTTCTGAGGAACTTCTCCGAGTACAAAGGCAGTTGCACCTCACGCGCATTACACGGTGTGTTGCCCCTGTTCGGTCTAGTAAACCCCAGGGGTAAGCAATTCTCACCCTTAGGGACCACTGGCTGACAAAGAGGAGCAAAAAGTGCATCGACAGATCACGGTATCTGCATTATAAATAAGATTAGAACTTCTCGATGGCCCTTTGGCATGCGTCATTATAAATTCATGACGTCAGATCACGTGACCCGTCCCTATAACCAAAACGAGGGGCGAATAGGTTGCACGGATAGCCCGAGAATATATGCTTTGCCCTGCTGATTCATTATTCATTTCTCCGTGGAAATTGCCAGAGCCCTGGTTAGGTTAACCCCAGGGGCCGTGGAAGCCAGCAGCTGCCCTGCCTCGCTCCCTGGTTAGCTGACCTCCGTGAGGGTATACGCCCTACCCTGGTGTAAACAAGAAACATTGCAGCATGGGCCAATTTCCTGTTTTCATTCAAGGCAGGTCTTTAAGACAATTAGCACACTGCTGGTATTTTTCTTCTCTTGGTTTTCCGTCGGCCACAAATCTATTTTTTTCTCTCTCTTTCTGTGATGCTAATTTGTAAGGAAACGTGACTGTCATAATTACAGAACTTTCTCACTGGAACGCATCTGCATGTCTGCGCTGTGGTTTTTGGTTTGTCGCTGTAAAAATTATTATGATGAGTGGCACTAAACGAGAGGTTTCTAATTAAGTGGATTGTTGTATCGCTGTTATGTGCAGTGATAACGCTCAGTGTTACTCTATACTTCGAAGGCTCTATAAGTCGAAATCTTTCCGACGACCCCTGGCCCTTGGATAGATCGAGAACGTGCTGTATTTTAAACCTGGTATATGCTGAAGATGTACAATTAAATCTATTGTTATTGCAATGGGCAGTATATAATTATAGTGTGTGTTGCACAATGATGAAGGTAAAGACTATACCATGGTTTCTGCCATACCACAGAATTCGTAGCTACTCCTAAATCGCTACTCCGAAATTTATTACACCGAAATATATCACACCAGCATAGCATAGTTCTGCAGCATAAAACAAATATTCAGTGTGAGTACGAAGGCACCACAGTTAACACACGTTGTAAACAAAACTACAATGACAAGAAAACACATGAAGACAAGATTAGAAATATTATTCCGAGTGATGAATTGCGCGGATTACAAAAGAACCGCTTCCTATTCATGGTGACCATGCGTTGTGAATGACAACAAAGTGTTGCTATGGCGATAAGCCTCCATAGTGACCATTCCTATAAACGGCTATCAGGGGCCATGCGCTCATTGAAAGTTATAGTCACGAGACTGCAACGTGACAGGCATGTTGTGTTGGACAAATTTGAATACAATTGCAGAGGGCAGCGTAGCATAAGTTTTGATGGGCGTTCAGCGACATTAGCGGCTGTGACTAATTCGGCTAGAGAACAAGCTGTGATTAATATGTGAAAGAATTGCATGTAACTTTGATGATAATTTCTTTCTATTAAGATGAATGTTTGATCAGGAGATGACTGCACGTAGGCGGAGATATTATCACCTTGTTTTATGCGAGTCCTATGCAAGAAAACACACGGCTACGCCTTAAAAATGGTCTCATTGTTTGCATGTTCTAAGCGATCACACTATCGTTGACCAATGATTACCAAGAAACACCTTTGCTTAATAGCAAACATACAAGATGCATGTCTCTGCCGTGCACCAAGAATCATCTAAAAGACAATCATTCCACGGATCATTGCTCACCACTTACAGTGACCACCCTGCCTCCAAGAGAGCGTTAAATGCAGACAACAAAAACATCTTTGTTTCAGCTAACGAGTCTGAAGAAGACATAGGCTCCTACCTGTTAATAATGAATGCCACGGGACCGGTAGCCTCCCGCGCTGTTTCAACACTTCATTAGCCGAGTTTCATAATTCATAGAGGTTTTTCAAGCGAAGACAAAAAGCGATGAAGGTCCAATACATTTTTCTATTGTATGGTCGCTTTCGCAAGCAGCGATCCGGATCGCTGATCGTCTTTGAGAGATCCACATAGGGCCATAATGGAAGATAAAACGGCGTAGAAGAATGGGTGCGATTAGGTTTTGTAGCAAAAAAAAAATGCCACAGGATAGAAATTAATACGTTTTCCTCTGGTCGATGTTTCTCTTTCAGTTTTGCGATGATTTGTGTGTCCAGCTTGCTGAACATAAATTTGATGTGTATACTTTTATTATTTAGGATGGAATCTATATAATGAAGCACTGAGTCGCTTAATTGCGAATTTTATGGTATAGGAGGTACTTTAAAAACTATCGCATACTATATCAGAGGAAGGGCAATACATGTAAAGAAGGCGATCCCATAAGTTTGGTTGGGTTTGCACAGAGAACCCAGATCCAGGGCAGGGCACGGGGTCAACAAGGAATGATACAAGAAGAAATTGGGGAAAAAATGAATTTCTGATTGAAATCCCTAAACTGCACAGCATATTCAATATGGGCTATGATAGCATACTTGCTGCACATAGGTGCGAAATTTCACCAGTTTGTGAGTCTTGGATAAGTATACTTGCCTTTCATCTCATTCAGTTGCTCTAGAATTGTATGAGAGTACTTCTTAATTGTCTGGAGAACACCATGTTCAGAGGTTCCTATATGCAATACAAGGAAGTCGGAATGGAGGAGCATCTATTGGTCTGGTTTCCATCGGTTCATTGTGGCGACGGAGAGTCAGGATTCGGACGTCGGGCATTCGGGTTCAACAGCAGCTTATGCAACTCACGGACATCATACATGAAGCAGAACATGCCGCTAACACGGCGATAAACTGCATGTACTCATAGCATGCAATGGCAGACCAAAAGAAGAAGAGCTGAGAAGGAGGAAATGCAATTAATGGAAGAAAACAATGCGTAATATCATTGTGAACAACATACTGGGTAAAATATACTGATCCCTGATTGGCCTTCTGGGTGTGCGGCAGGATCAGCACTAAATTAATGGTCCCCAGAGATGGTCTGTCTGAATGCAAGTGGTGGTATAATGGCTAATATGCACACAGGGCAATCCCCGTATGAATATTTAATGTCTTTCTGAAATGGACAGAAGCCACATTTACATTTGACCGAAGCAAATCCGAAGGTCAACGGATTGGCGAGCGAATCTCGACGAAAATCAAATCTAGGTCAATCATAATGGATATAACCCTGGGAGTGCATTGTTTTGCTTTCGTCTTAATTATAATAATTGTGATTGGTAAACAAAGCAAAGAGTATTAAATCAATTGTTTTGGACAGAGGGCCATTCGTGTCCCTTTCATGGGTGTAAATCAATTTATTGTTTTAGAAACGCTCTTATTCCATTAAACATAAATGGACGCCCTTGTGCATCTCGATTTTCTACGTGCTAGTGGTTTCCTTTGCCATATCGCCTCCAATTGGAATCGAGAGAAGGTCACACGAAATAAAACAAGGATTTTACAACCATATTCTCCTAATCTCTCCCACCTCCCTGTAATATTCCACAGATAAACTCTTCGTATCAGAGAAAAATAAATCACCCCAAAATGATCTGGCCATAAAAAGGCAATCTTGGCCGCGTAAACTGATGAGGTTGTCATATGGACCAAAGCAGGGGGTTGGGGCACACAGGGCAGAGTAACGTGGCTTATTTAGCTCCTTGATTACTTGTCGGGCAGGGGGCTTAACCCTCGAGTGTTAGGGGTCAGCTTAGCCGAGCGTGCTGTGCCAATCACAGAGGCTTCTCCGAGTAGCATTGGCATGTCATAAGCCACGGATGCACGCTACCCTAGCCACGTGACCTTATCACTGAGGTGTCATTTTAGCGGATCCCACCCTGCGCCCTGATCTCCTCTTATTTCGAGACCTTTATAGTGGAGTAACAGTGAGTGTGTCGACTGTCACTGTCTCTTGCGCAAAGGGAATTTCTAGAATTTTATCGAGAAATGAAACAGGAAGTAGCGGGTACCGTTTAATGGTTGCCATGGTAAAAGAATGCGGGCGCATGCGTCTTGAACGCCGCTCGGCCCTATAATCAGGGAGCATGCATTTGACAAGAGCTTATTCATCCAAGAAATGCACGCTCCCCGCAGGAGAGAGAAAATGGCGGTCGCACGTGTCTGGCGGTGTACCCTGAAATCTCGAATGCAAGAACAGCCGGCGTAATAATCTGCAACGCCGAATAAATCTCCCCAATTGATGCTAGATGACGGCTGACCCTCGAATTGACCAGTGTCCAGTCTGGGATTAATCCCTCTAATTTCCAACTCTATGAATACAATTTTGAAAAGTTTCGTGCATCTGAAACTAAGTTGAAACAAAGATTATTTTGGTATTAAGTGTGACTATTTACTAAATTTTAAACTCTGAATCCTCGTGGATTTTAAAATATCAAGAACCATGCCCTGACACAGAATTAAAGATCACCAGAAATGGAATGGGGTCACGACCCGACCCAAATCATGCGTTCTATGCCATGTGGTATAAGTCGATGTTATCGTTCCCTGTTTGATGTATGCGCATGCGCACTCGCCAGTCTACGCATGGCTGATCATATGACCCTGTGACGACACATTCAGTGACCCTGAACTTCCTGGCAGCTGACCTTTGCCGTTTCATGGTGCATTGATGAAGCACGCCAAATATTCCACCTCCAACTTCTGCACGCGCGGTGAAATATGGACTATTGAGGGCAACTGTTGCTGACGAAACACCGGGTGGTAATTATTACTGATTACTGCTAATAAACTGCTACTGCAATAATTATATGAGCAACTCACAAATATTAATAAAAAAAAAAAAAAAAAAAGATCAGAGGAAGGGGAAGGATAAAAAAAAGAGCATTATTAACGATTATTATTGAATTCCCTATAACTTGATTACATTGATCACACACAGGTAAACTAATATAGACGCCCAGGTGTGCAGGTATCACAGGACGCAGATCCTTCTGAGATCACTGGATGATTGGATGAGCAGCGTGATGTGTAGAGGAATGTACAGCAGGTCATCAATCAAGGTAATGGCGAAGGCAAGCTGCAACAGGAATCATCCCAGGTATTCATCGCTTTCTGATGAGATGCAATTGATTTCTTGTGAATAGTATGTGTCAATATTTTTAGTTAACCTCAGGTGTTTGTAAAATTAAAAGGCGGTGGATAATTACGAATTGTTAGTGATTCAATCATAGACGAATTACCACTAGTTTATGATTCAATTGAGAATACCAAACAAATTGAGGATGCATGCGTATACTGTGGTGCACTGGCTTTTAAGGGACCCTGGGGTTTGCAAGTGATCGTGTTATTAAAGGTAAAAACAATAATTGTAGACAAACGATTCTTTTTTGCGGTTATGCAGCGTCCTCTAACACAACACCTGATCCGAGCAATCTGGGGGCATCCGTTCTGTTAAAAGCCGCCGTTCTTTGAAGCCACCTATTATGAGTGACGAACACCCCAAGAGCCCTTCTCTTGTCTACGACTGCGCGGTGTCATCTTTTGTCCTAATAGACAGAAAATTGCGAGTATTTCTGGGCGGAGTGATCGTGTGCTGAGTGCTCCGGAGATCACGACCGCATCACTCCTGTATTATCCTTGCGCCATTGAAATAAGCCCTCTTGTATCGTTTTGCGGTAACAAAAGATCAAATTAAGGCGACATGCACAGAATGGGGGACGAGGCTATCCGGCAATCCAACGGAACCTTTTAAATAATCAATACAGGATGCGCGCGCATATAGATACCACTAAGCTACGGAGTCGATCATGGTGCATTTTGCTTGCAGCCATAAGGGCAGCGGTGTCCCGCTAGGTGGCAGCACATGATCCCTGATCCTCATTCTGACATCAACTTCCGCTCCTAAATGCAATGCTAATGGCGCAGAAGACACAGGATGCACGGTGTATGCGATCTCTACTCAACTCATCGTTGCAAATACATGTACTTAGAGTGCGTGCATGAAGAGCGGATGGCAAATAGTCTTAATTCAATTTCACAATGCTTCGTATAGACGAGGTGCACGTATTATCTGGGTGAAAATAAGACCACCATACTCTCACCCCACTCCCCCCGCACAAGGAGCTCAATGTTTGCTCACGGGTTCCCCCATAATACGATTTTTTTTTTTTTGTGAGGGGGGGGGGGGGGAGTCCATGCAACACTAGGAGGAATATTTACCTAGTATGCCTATACCGGAACGAGCACTCTGGACCGAAGAAACATTTCTGGGGGTGGGGATGAAAACAAATCCCAAACATATTCGTGGTCACGGCTTGTAACGATTGAACCGGGAACCAAGGCATTTCCGTCGCAGTTCTCGTGTTATGTGGACATAAGCATACATCTGAGTCGCGGAAGGTGGCGCATAACAGGTGCGAAAGATGACGCAATTGATTCGCTGTGATTGATACTTCTGTGGGCGAGCCAGAACGGGCTGCAGGGGTGATGCCCCTAGGGCATCATGAGGGAAGGACCCTTTGGCCTGGCAGATCAGGGGTTGCGTATGAGTCTTCATTAGGCTGGACCCATTGCCTGACCCTCACGCATCATTGGTCGAGACTAATGGAGGATTAAGTTGGATTTAAACAACTGGCTCAGCTAACAACGCTTAATGACAGCTGGCGGCCCTGTCATCAGGGAGCACGGGGCTGATCTGCGCGTCATGAATCTCCATTCGCGACGGAGATCTCGGCCATCAATGACCATCACGGCGTCATCACGGCCTTCATTGGATGGACATTAAGCACGGTCATCTCTCGGAGACTGACCTCCTGCGCTATTTTACCTTTAGTTGACTTTTTCTCTCCCCCTTCTCATTGTATACTCCACCTCCACCTCCACCTCCACATCCACCTCCACCTCATCCACCTCACTTCCACTTCCTCAGGTTCATCTAATCAATCACCATCGTCATCATCTTACCTGGGTATTTATATGCATAAACAGCTGTCCACACATTGTTTCCTTTAGCTTGTTTAGCGCAAGAAAGGTGCGGAACAGATCTGAGGAGCCGATCTGATCCCGCGACCGCATGGCCCGTGGGTGAGAAGGCAACTGGTCGTAGGGCGCAGGGTGAGCAGCCCTGGCGCCCCTTCCCATTTGCATGTTTTGTTCCCTCTGCAATTCCTATCAATTTTCGGGGCCAACGATGACAGCCAACATTTTATGGATGCGACTCTGAGGAGTGCTTCGTCAAAACCCTTGTTTGTAGGACATTGTTTGCTGGCTTCAATGGCAGAAAGACTCGTGTTGATAGCGAAATGGGCGTTGTTCATTTCGGCAATGTTAAAAATTTTGGGATAATATGTTAAAATAGACGAAATGCAAGAAATCATTAGTGCAACGTATTTTACACATTTCTATTGATATCCAGCTGCGCAGAGTTCATCTATATTAAAGGAACTCCATATCTCAAACGAAGAGAATTAAGGAGCAAATCATGGTTGCAATAATGTGTCACAAGTCACCGATGTTTGCCAAGATCTTTATCACTCCAGATTCACAATTACGCAATTTTTCATTTACATTTTTTGCACCCCCTCAGATGAAGTGCCTCTGCGCATCTTTCTTGCGCAATGAATCTATTTCTTGACAACAATTGAATGTGTGATGTTTTTTCCCTGACTGGCATGTGAATATGCGCCGGTGTGAGTTCATTCACCAATACTGCAGTGAGTGTCTGACCCATTAATCTGGTTTTCACTCCCAAGTGTTCCTGCATAACGATGAGGAGATTAAAATTTGGGTGATTGATTGTGATTACACGAGCGTAATCAGTGACTAATTCATTTTGTGAAAAAAAAAAAAAAAAAAAAAAAAAGTTTAACGTATACCTGATAGATTCCCATCTTCATTATAATCATCTCAATCTTAATTTAGCCACCTTATCCAGCTGGACATTAACTAACTAAATGACCAGCGGTCATCTGCTAAGTACTGCAACAGGTTGACTACCAGGTGACCGGTCTGGTCAGTCTGGCACTGACCATAACACTCTATTTTAATGCCCATTCTCCATCTTAAATTTCCGTCGTTTGGCGATAAAATTCAAACGGTGCAGTATGGCCCCACTCCAATGACCTTCGTACTTTCCCCTCGGATTTCACATGGCACCGAAAGAACATTGTTTACGTGTCTCTAGTAGAACATAAACATTTGACATTTATAACATTTATAACATGCCTAATGCTCAGCACACTTCCAAGTCACAACTATCTTCTTTTTTTTTTTTTTTTTGAAACTTAGAAAAAACCCTGAGAGAAACTACTCTTTCATCGTGGACCACCTATGTCTTGCTATCTCTTCCCATCCCTCCCCTTTCAATAAACCTTGGACTAACTTTCATGTTTCTTAATCACAACTTGGGATGTCGCTTCATAATGACCATAGCCTCCCCCTAAGGCTGGACATTGGTCAGCTTTCACTTTAATATCCTGTTATCTCCTGGTTAACAACTTTGCTAATAGATTTAGTAAATGATTCTCATCAAGATTCACAGACTTTCATCTCGGTTAATATCGAAGATGACAAAGAAGCTCTTACACGTCGATGCGATAAAAATGTGAAATTGATTTTTTAACGCAGAGAATCTTTAGAGACGAGACTCCTGTCTGTTTGGGCAGTGTATAGTCAGTACTTTATAAAATAGACATGCTTTTAGGCATGCCAGTGAATCTAAACTGAACATGAATACGAATAAACAACCAATCAAAAAATTATTTACAATTACAATAACATGCAAATATCTGACACGGCAGTAGAGTTATAGTTTGCACTAGCCCTCACATAATATTATGTACTATTAGCTACCCTACACCTTTGCTATCATAAATAAGCATTGCACAGTAGCTAGCTCAAGATTCCGACCACAGATCATTTGAGAGGGAATTTCGGGAGTAAATTGAATCAGTAGCTTATCCATAGCTTCACGCGGCGATGCTCTGATCAAAGAGAAGGAAGCGGCCGCTGGGGAAAACTCCCCAGACCTCCCTCTCTGTTACAAGCATTCAGTTTGCTTGATAACTTATGTGCTGAAACCTGGAAAAAGTTCTGACAGAGAAACAGTTAAATCGAAAGCAGCTGGGAGTGCGTTTGGCCCCTAATATAACACTTGCCCCCTCAGCGTATACCGCAATGCTGATGTTGCATTGACTCCTCTCGGAGAGGTTGTGAACTATTGTTATTGTATACCAGTGAAGGTGGAGTTGGAGGTGGAGGTGGAGGTAGAGGTGGAGTAGGAGGTGGATTAGGAGGTGGAGGTGGAGGTGGAGGAGGTGAAGTAGGAGGTGGAGGTGAAGGTAGAAGTGGAAGTGGAGGAGGGGTAGTGAAGGTGGAGGAGAGCATGTATCTACAATGATTCATTTTTTTTTAATGTATCTATCCACATTGATATTTAAAAATGATGATTTCAACGGTTCACACAACACCTTAAGCAAAGATTGGAGGACATTACTCATTCCATGAGATCGATATCGCAGCTACAGGTAATTGATTCAAATGCCTTTGCTGATTGGAGGTGAGATAATCATTCTGAACAGCTAATATCGGCCAGGATCTCTAGCCGAAGAAGCTCTCTTGATCTCGCGACCCTAAGGTCAACCCAGAATGACCTTTGCTTCCTGATCTCTGACCTGAAAGCTTGATTCAATTTGAAACTTCAGAAGAAGCGACGATAATGATAAACTGATACAGGGGTGCTGCTCTGATGCGAGCAACAGGAGGAGAGGAGGAATATGAAGAGGAGAACGAGGAGGTGGGAATGGGACTTACAGTAGTTATGGGAACAAGTTAAAATTGACGACGAATCACAGAAATGACGATAATGAAGATGCCCCTCACCCCCTTTTGAGTCCCTGGGGCCAGTTTATTCAATCCCTTGTATTCTCAGCCCCCAAGGGTCAAGGGGAATATGACCTCGCTTGGCACCAGAGGCACGGGAGTCATCCCCGACTGTCATCCAATGCCAGAACATTTTTGCCTTCCTTTTGAAATCGCCAGCCGAGCAATCAAATTGCGGCCTCGCTGGCTGAGTTATTGTGTCTCCTCTTGCCCCATATTAATGCTATTTGCTATCTGAAAACGTCGCCATTTAAGCTGCAATATTCTTCACCATTCCATGGCCATTTCTCGGTAACATCAAACGTTGACCTAATTGTCGCATAGACTGGCGTTGTTGTTATTAATGTCAGGTGTTATTGGCGACGGCGTGAATCATGCAAGCATAGCTGATGTTGGAAGCAGATGTCATGAAAAGTTCAATCACCATTTGAAAATGTGAACTAGATTATGCAAATGTGCCCACGCAGCTATGAACAAGAGGCATCGTTCTGGTGGTATAGGTGTGCTCAAATATACGATTTACAACTGATCAACTAGTGGCGTTAAGAAGAAGGAAAAAATCATCACCCTGCGAAATAATTATAGATAATTCATATTATTTTTAGACACCAATTACAACACCCTACATGCCTGGTGGCTTTGTGCTCTAGGGGTATTAAAAAGTAATTAATTCATAATTAATTATAGATACAATGTGATCGAACTAAACGCACCAGAAATAAACGTAACTATCTAGTTTAGTCAATTAACAGCTTTCCCTTGCGTAAGAGTCATACACCTTCGAACATAATGTGTACAAAAGGTTTACATAAGGTTTACAAAAGGTGTGTGCAATTATGAATCAACCTGTTTACAGGGCGTTGAACAAGGAAGAATACGAACACACGCTATAAACAACGTAATTAACGAGAATCATTAATATACAACCTAATTAATCTATAACTCATATTCATACCCTTCGTAACCGCGGTGATCAAATTGCGTTCGGAGACCACCGACGCAACATGTCTCCTATTCCACGCGATTTGACAGAAGCGTGAAAGATGCAACCTTTACGCCGCATCTCTTAATTCATTCTTAGACACATTTGTCTGAATATCAAATGTCATCTCAACTTGACCTTTATACCTGAAGCTGAGAAAAGCTCGCAAGTTCACATCCTTCATTAAACATTTGATTTATATGCACAGTAATAAAGCTGGTTCTCTAAGTAACAATTAATTGCACGCGCAATCAAAAGATCAAAATAATTGCCGAGGTGAAACTCATTGCCACACAAATCAAGGCTGGACAAAAGTCAAGACCCTTTTATTTTAAATCATCTCACAAAAATTTGTTCATGCATACAAAAAGTAATCGATATTTCGTTTGTACCAGTATTCAATTTCAATTCAATGTTGTGTTTCAGGGTTTGCCAGCACGCATACGATGTTTGACATCTGGTTCAAATGTCCCAATAGAAACATCTGCTGGAAATCTCTTCTTTAGTCGACTTCAGAACAAAACAAAAAAAAAGTGGGGGGGGGAGGGGGGGGAGAGAGATCACCAAACAAATCACCAACAATCATTCCAACCAATAAGTTCATTAATTCCACCACCAGTGATTCAATCTTTCATATCTGCATGCATCGGTAACACACAGCCGCATTCCCCGTCAGTCAATCCGCAGCGAGCTGCCATCGCTTGTGATGAAGGAGGTCGACCTTGATGGCACACCGTCGACCTGCGGGCCAAAGATCCCCACCGGAGCCTCGACCCGCGCCACCGGAGCAGCCGCCGCTGGCAGCACAAGGCAGAAAGCAACACAGGCGCTGTGTGGGTGCATTGAGCGAGAGAGAATTGCCTCATGCATATAGATCTCGCTCCATGGAGGACACACGAGAGTGATTCGTGGCCGAGTTCTGCGTGTTGCAGTATCTGGGCTGTGATAAACTAGTATTTATGATTGGTTGCCTGGTGTTCTGTCCAGAATCAAAGTTGTTGGTTTTTATTTCGGGGTATACAAGTATTTGATAAAAATTAAAATTAAAACAAAAGAATTAACAGAGCTGTTGAAATTATTTGCCTCCGCATACGCGTAGGATCGATACATTCGACTTCTCGTCCTGGATTTCAAAATTTCAATTTCATTTGGTTTGCTTCTCAATTCTCAATGCAACTAAATAATTTTTACTTTACTCACAAGTTTTGCCACACGCATTACGCAATGATATTCAAGATACCAAATAATTGAATATCAGTATTGAGGTTGAGAGCGGTCAACATAGAAGTCATAGCAACATTGCAGGGAATTCGGTTTCACTTCCTCGTCCGGCATTCCTCTTTCCCATACTGCACATAAAACATTTCGTTCAAATTCGTTGAACCAATGGCAGTCACCAAATCGTACACGCACAATGTCACGGTCTGTGATTGGTCAATTGTCACGCACGATATTGTGCGTGACCTTTGAGCATACACGTGCGGCTCGAGAGGTCAGACGTAGAGGTCATGATCCTGTTGACCAGTGGCGACCTAGAGCTGACGTCGTAGTGTGACCTTTGTTCGCATAGGTCACTTTATGGCGGTGTAATATTCTGGCCTATGAACTTTTGGGTTTTGTGGGCGATTGACCTTCGCGTACGAACAGCAGGAAGACGTCAACGCACGCGTTGCTTGTGCTGATGTTCCCGTTAAGAGACCAAGAGGTCGACCTGGTGGGGACTTACTGGGCAACTGAATGATACAAGGGAACAAGGCATTCCATCTCACTCTCTATAGTTACCCTGTCTGGTTGTAGCAGTTCGCATTTCAATAAGCTTTGGTTGAATAATTACACGATATTTCATCAAATCATCAATTGACGGCAATCGATTTAATGCGGTGAAGGTGGAATAATATTAAATCAATCATCCGTGAAGAACCAAAATACCTATTGAGCGATGCAACACATTGCTAATCGATTCTTTGGGTATTATTATTGTGTTTTAAAAATGACGTCCGTTTTCACGATTTTTGAAGAAGCAACGGAGAGGAAGATGATTACACTTGACCGGTGGTCAAGATAGCATCTGGACATGTCAGGTCCTTCGAAGAGTGACCCTTGTTTACGGCATTCCCCTTTTCTATCATCTGAAGGATAATAAACGACCTCTTTTTCTTCCAAAAGGAATTTCACGCTGCTTGCAGCTCACCTGTAATTAAGGGTCCGAACAAAGGTTCGAGTTGACATCGGTGAAATGATGACGATTTTAATGGGGGAAAGGAGACTGAGGAAGAGAAGGGAGAGGAGGGGTGGGGGAGGGGGGGGACTGCAGTGACAGACAGCCATGCGCACGAGCTAAGTGATAACAGGTTCAACACATGAAACTCGATACACGCTATGCTTTTGCGTTCTCAGATGTGACAGGTTCCGACTCCACGCAACCTAAGACCTCGCTCTCCCAAAACGCTTTGTGAATCAACCATCATTATAACTGGTCTGGGTAGAGTAACTTGTGAGTTACCTATGGGTAGAATAGAGAGTCAAACTGTATCAAGTACTAGAGTATATATGTAGGTCAAGTAGGGGTCTCACTTTCCCGTAGCCCCGTGAAGCATGGTCCACTGAAAGCCAATTAAACATACTTCACAGCTTCTTCAAGAAATGTTGATGCGCCGGATTGGAAATCTTCAAAGCCGAGTGTTGAAAGACTTTCGGACATTGGTCAGTCAGCCATTAATAGAACCAGGTGACCACATTGAAGAGGGGTAGCCTTAGTAGTCCCCATAGAGTTAAATGGAGAACCCCTAGGGTCTGTATGAGGGGTTGAATGGAAGGGAATAAAAGGGGAAGCCCTTCTCCCCAGCATAAACCCCCCGCGGACTTAAGGTTCAATCTGATCAAAACGAGACATTAACCGATATATCATTGCAGTATTTTTCCTTCGACTACAACATTGACTTATGTACAGGTGATAATTGCAATCATCAATATGCAACAATGAATAACCTTCTCGAAATATTGAATTTCATTCAAAGCTGCATTTATCAAATGCACGCATCAGAAAGGTGGGCAGGAAAAAAAAATTGAAACCACCACATGAAAGTGGAGTCAATTATGCAGGGAGCTTCTTAAATAATGGGTTAAAACTACACGCAATTCAGCCAACACCCAACCAAACTTGATCTCACAAACTCGCTGAAAGGAAGATAGATGAAATTCTTTGTGATGCTGAGCGCCATCACCTGGTAGGGATCTTCACTTACCTGCTCTTTGAAACACAAGTGCGAATGCATGCGAGTCTCACGTGGTTGTGAGGCTACAATGTCTTGTCATTTATCTTCACTTTCACATCAGAAGAATTGTTCAACAGTTCTATTTGTGTTTCAGTCGCTGTGTGAGTAAACTCTCCTTGTAATTTATTGCAACAAGATTCAATAGGTAATCAATCAACTCATGCTTATTCCATAGTTCAAATATTCAAAAGTTCACAATGTAACAACAATGTATTAAGCTTAACATGCAGTTGCCAACTTTTATTACTGAGGATGATTTTCAAAGAGTTGTAGATAAACTTTCAGAGATTCTCAAAGAGAGGGTTGTATATCAATTGATCAGCGAGACAACAACCACATGTTGATATGTAAACCATCTTCGGTTCTCAAGTGGAAACTTCCTCAGTCGAATGTCTTTGATACCAAAGAAGAAGCCAGTCGTCGAGTTGTACACACAACAACATTCAGGTGCTGGTTTAAGATTTCAAACTTGTAGCCAATTTTGAAACGGGTTCCAATTTCACTTCCCCTGTTCACGAGCCATCAGCGGGAGACACAGGTGACTGCTGTACCTCTGTCAACGCCAACATCAACGAAAGATCTGGAGAGTGTATCTCCGAGAGCCAGCGACTCTCAGAGAAAACACATTATGACCAAGCCTTATATCAAACTAAGTACCCGTGCCTTATACTTTGTAATTCGAAACGTGGCTGATGAGATTTTCAGAGTTGATGCTTGACTGAGTTATAGAATGTGCGACTGTGGTGGAGAGTGCAGGTAATCCACAGAGTGATTTACTCGCATTGTGGCTTGCACTTTTTGGCTCCGATTAACTCTTTGGCGGAATATTGTTTGTTTTGAGCTTAGACTATACAACGGCGTGTTTGACTGACGTGCCGCTTGCCCTAGGAGTCATGCGGATGCACAAAAGGTCTGCAGCCTCTGCCCTTGCAAAGCTTTGTGGCATACAGAGATCGCTATCAATTATCGCTCACTTTTCATTGCAGCCGCACGAGTCGCTCCATCTCCGCTTGTCGGGATATTTTTTTTTCCACTCTACCATTTGTATGTTTGAATGAGAGTCCCTCAGGTCAGGTTCCCAATCATGCGTGACGTGATCACCGATCCGTGACGCTCATTGACGGCTGAGTTTTCTTTTTTATACAGTTTTTTTTCTCTCCCGTTTCGTTCTAACGCTCTATATGAAAGACCATTGATGAGTTGATGGATGCGGTAGAGTAATGCCATCTATCACATACCAGCAGCAATATATCATCGCATGTTGATAAACATTCATACACTCTCTTTTTTTCTATCCAAGACCAAGACCTTTGCCCCATGCCTCAATGATTTGTTAACAAGAGCAGCACAGACACCTCACCACTTGACTCGGCAGTCTGAACTTTGGCTCCACGATGCCAGAGAGCGCTTCCACCGAATACAAACACAGCAGCTACGCTAATAAAATCCTCCTGCTGGATGCATGCTCTGGGCATTGCAAGGAAAAATAAAATCAGAGATCGACGGAATTATGAAGAGTCGACCGTTAACAGATGTTAGACGAGTAAAACGTAGGCTCTGTTATAACTGCCATAGCATAGGGCACCCGCGGAGTTGGAGCTCCGCTACGGAAGTTTAGTCTTGGAGGGGGGAGGGAGTGCGAATGTTGGTATTTAAAGTTCTATTGGCTTATTGCATGGGTTGTGTATACTCGCCGAACAGTCACTCTTTCCTCTTGTCCGCTTCTTCGTGCAATTACCTCATAGACTCATCACCCCCATCCTGCTTTTTATCCCCACCTCTCGTTCTGCTCAACCTAGGCGAATAACCTAATTTTTTTTGGACTCCTTGGAATCAGAAATCGTTCGTATTCTGTGCTCAATCACCAGAACACATAATCATACAAAAGTAAATAAAAATGGTCTCATATAACTTGGAGCTACCGGAAGTAGAATGCGTCCTCTCAATCCCTCTTCCATGCTCGAGTGATCACGATGAAAAATTCAGTCATGCGTGAGCTTGCAACAAGCCTCATACATGTCTGTTGCATTGTCTGCGATCTTTGAGCTTAAGAAACTCAAAGTCGTCAACTCCCGGTAAATTTCGTTTAAATATTGAACTCGACGTCGTACAACTGGCCTTTGTGTCATAGGAGTGACATCATGACATCAAAAGGTAAAGCTCACGGCACTGAAGGAGGCTCATGCCTTATTGAAGAGGCCCATTCAAGCTGCATTTACCGTCTTACTTAATCATTGAAGTCGATCACAAAAAGACTCACAATGATCCTGCTCTGAACTATTCTGTGGATTGAGGTGTCTCTCTTCTTATCCGTTCTGTTTGATATAATATTTATTCACAATCTGACACGTGGCTTGAGAAATGATTGACCATCACTTCCGCTTGCAAGGACAAGATGAGGTCTTTCTTTTTTTGGTGCTCTTATTGTTGTCATTGTCCTCTTGTGTGATACAATTTAAAATTTCGAATGAGATTAGCTGCTGCTATAGTGCCCCCCAAAAAAGAGAGTGCTGTGTAGTGTAATATATTGACAGAGACAGTGTTGACAATACCGTCTAGTGATCAGTGGTCTACAGGGCGATAATCAAGTTATGTGGCGTACTTGTTGTTATTATAGCAAACAATGGGAAGCCAAAAGGGATATTTGCTCTGCTTGATCCGAATGTCCCTCCGGATGCGCGTTCCCTGTCCACGCATGTCAGCTATGACGTCATTTGATCTAATGGTTGTCATCATTGAACATGTCGAATGCTTTGCTAAGGTCAAACTCATCGGCATATAGCTCATATGCCTGATTGAATGCACTCCCTTTGTCACAATGCTAACCATTTTAGTCTTGTATATTTCTTGGCATACGCTCAGAAACTTAAAGACCAAGACATATATCACCTTCTCACATGTACTGTATAGTAATTTGCACCCATTGTATACAAATTTAGATACCAAACACTCGTGTTAAGCTTTCACAACAAGTGACACGGTACCTGTAACAATAGCACCACCCCTACCCCCTCCCCTCACCTTTCTGCCCATGCAAGCATTGATCACCCGGGAGGAGACAAAAATGCATTGCATTCACTCGCGTAATGACCCGCTTTCTTGTTCGCTTATTCCATGAAAAGGACGCTCATTGATCTCATGCAACACCTTTGAACTTTCGCAGGTAGGCAATTATGCCAGGAAATGAAGTTACCGATGCTGAGAGATCACGACTCGAATTGATCGATTTATACCCAGACGACACAATACCATAGTGACTCACCTTTTGCTCTGTCGACTTTCGATTTCGACTGAAGGCAAATATGTTTACCTCAAATTACATGATATCAGCATATTTCTACGTGTATAGAGCTAAACAAATTGAATCCAGGCACCTCAGGTACATATATATGTTGCAGTTTAAAATTATATAGTGATAAACACAGCAGCCTGTTTCGCTGTGTAACTAATTAACCTACTGATCACATCTTCTTCGCCATAATTTCAATATCTATAAAACACCTTTAAGCAACCCTTCCTATAATCCCCTCAGGTGTACAACATAAGCCGCGCAGGTGAGGTGTAGAAGTGGTAACAGGTTAACAAAACCAAGTGATCCAGATTTCAGGTGTTAGTTAATGCATTCGTGATTTTACACTGCAATAAACTGGTACACAGGTGTCGGGAAGATACCACCGACTGAGGAGAGAGGGGGAAGAGAGGAAGAGAGGCAGTGCATTGGTCAGCGTCTCAGCGCTCAGCTGCAGTGACCAGCGTCCTTCTTGCTCGGGTGCTCCCCCTCGAATTATGCCGATTCAGCGAATTTCACGCTGGTCCAGCCGTTGTCAGTGAAGTGCACTGGGTCGGAATCCACGCAGACTCAATCGGGATTCGGACACAACCACGAGGGAGTGGTCAAGATATTGACCGCTGAAGTGATTGAGTCATGCTATTCTCAGTGTAGGGCCAACAAGGGGTTATGCACTTTACGGACAAAAAGTGGAATTAAATTAAAATATATCTCACAGAATAATAATAATAATAATATAGCCTGAAGCTAATGGTCGCATTATTGGGGGACGCAAATGAATGTCTCGGGACCACAAAGAAACACTTTTCATGATGACAGAGAAAGCGTCTTCTATGTGACTTTATCTTACTGCTCAATCTGTGCACAGTCCACTGCTGCACCTCTGTGCTTCACCCCCGAACCCCCTCTCGCCAGTGATTCACATAGTCACACCTGAAAAGGTGCGCTGAAAGGGGACCTGTCTGTGTCTCAGCATGGGAAAATTCTCAGCGCATTTTCTCTCTTCAATCTGCAGTCTTCACTGACTTCTTGGTTTCTCTTTTAAATGCAATTAAGATTGGCCTTCAGGTGAAAAGTCTTGTCAGCGGGGTCATTCATTATAATCCACAGGTATATCCGATATATACAGGGTGGATGGATATATGTGAATATTTTTTTCTTTGATGAATTAAAAAAGAATTGCTGTTTTGTTTTGTAAAACACTAATAAATGTTAACCTGTATAATGGCGACTTTCACTGTTCAACTAATTTTAATCTTATAATTAATATATATCATCATGTACCTTTTTTAATTGAATCGATGTAGTTCCATGATTCAAATTTTCATACAATATTGCATGAATTTGTAAACTCGGAACTTTTTTGTTAATTTCTTTTTACATTTCATGGCAAATGCTCGTCATTCCGACCCAGGCCAACCATTAGTCTCAGCTGATGAATGTGATTGCGCCGCTGACACCTCAGCTCCCAGGAATCTTGGCAGACCGACAATTGCGGGAGCGTTGGTCGGGGCGTGTTTTCTTGCGTGCCCTGAGCAGCAACAAGCGACGCTTCAGAGGGCGATTGGGGGTGGAGAGGAGATTTCAGGGTTGCTGGCAGCTGAATGCCTGGCGTTGGTCCTGGACATTAAATTAAAGTTTATTGGCATTTTTTTTTCTGAAGGGGTTAAAAACAGGTTGCTGTAGCAACAGTATTAAAGAGTTTCTTGCGTGATGTGAGAGGAAAAAAAGTTCTGTTAAATAAATGTTTGTTGTGGCTCAGCGTACATCTCTGTCAGTGGTAATTGCATTAATTAAAACAATTAGCACACTTTGGAGAGCAGTGACAAGCGGTCAGTCCGAGATGATGGATGACCACTGTGACCTTTTGCCGTGACCTTTGCATTGTAGCTGCACAGATTTCATTAGCAAGGCTGGGGTGGGCGATAATCGAGGAGTAAATCCCCATATCAGCGCGGCTTATGACGGGCACCCGGTCAGTCTGTGATGGTCAGCGGAGTCAGCTGACAGCGTCAGAGCGGATGACCAGTGCACCATGAAAATGAGATAACTGACTGGTTGATTTGAAAAGAAAACGGCGATTGACACGTAATTGGATTCACTTATTGCGCAACCTAATAGGAGAATTACCAAATCAAGAACATGCAAACATATTTTCAACGTTCAAAGCATGTTAAGAAAAGAAGAAAGATTTCTTGAAAATTCCTGGAGATTTCCAATTGTCCCATTGAAGAAAAAAAAATCATCTTCTGGTCAACCACCCCCCTCCTTTTCTCTGCCCGACCCTGGAGCTAAATTGCAAGTTACCTTCAAGAAAGAGCGTTCAGTGTGACGGGTCTAAAATCTGTTGACGGAATGATTAATACCCTGTTCGCAGCTTACTATAAATCACTGTAAAAATGTAATGATTATTCTGCAATATAAAATAAATTTCACTTCGATACCAGAGACATTAAAGAATGGCCTTGTATCAGGCCACAGACCTGTATTTGAACCAGAAGCACGTTTAATTAAGTGTTCGTCTCTAATCAAGCGTGCAAGTGTAATGTGCCCAAACCCATTAATATTAAATTAGAGGCACCATACCATCCAGACCAGCAAAAATTGCAATTAAATTCCACGAGGCAGAAATTAATTGCACAAATTTGTAAAAATGAAAAGTACACTAGGATATGTTTGCAGTCTCCTCAAAATCGCATGCGGAGTTCAGCAAAGCATCACTTCAAAAACCTTTCCCTGTCACTGAAGCATATCCTCTTCCCCGGACCTTTGATTTCATGGCAGATATAGAGGACTGCATGCAAACTCAGCACTTGAAGAGCTGGAACACGAAGATCCTCATATCTTAAATACCTTTCTCTTCTTCCGATGCGTTTTGCGATAACATCAAAGGGTCCTTAATTCACTTGAATTAGCTTCACAGAAGGGGGTCAAAGTATGGGACATTCCTCTGTTGGTCACCCGAAACCCCATCTCCCCACCTTCCCTATCTCTCCCACAGGGGGAAGGGGGGGAGGCTCAGCTAGCTTGCCCCGACAGTAGCCCAGTCATAGTACTTGCCGCAGTCAGTCAGTCAATATGACTCAGTCACAGTCAGTCAATCATTCTCACCCAAACAAATGATTTCTGTCACATCCTGCTTGAGCATTATAATCGAGCATTGAAAAAGTGTCAACTGCAGAGGACTTCATTTATGCTTATGAATAGCAAGGTCAGGATGCTTGCTTGACCCTGGTCACTCCTGCCACTGACCAGTGGTCCGCCCGATTGCCCCGGTCGTGGAGAACACAGCAGATGACCACTCGTATTAATCAGCATGCGAAATAAGCTTGACCATTGTCTTATGGCTGGCAGGCGGGTCATCTGGGCTCATCACTGGACAATGGTCACTTGAGTGCTCTAATGTGCGAACAATAGGCTGACCACGGTCCACCACAAGGTCCACGCTGTCATTGTTAAGCTTAATATATGACTTTGTGCATCTCTTCGCGGCATTATCTCTCAATTTGCAAGAAAAATGACCTCTCGGCTCCTTGGTCACAAAATGTTCCCCGGGGGTCATAATATTATGTGGAGCTATATTATTTAAAACCTTATAGAGCATACCTGTCTGTCAATTAACCCTTTATAAACACACAGTACAGATTGTACTAAATATCCTACTATCTCCTGCCAATGCCAGTTAACATTTAAAAAACTTCCTATCTCGCGCATGTGGACGCCATGTTGTGCTGCTGAAATCCCATATCGCACCTGGGAAGTAAGGAGCTAATGAAAGGGGCAGGTAACTTAATTATCGCCCGCTGAGGCTACAACATGTATCAGATAATCTGGCGACTTTCCCATGACCCACAACACGACGAGTGCAAGCGAGCAACAATTAGTTTGATAGGATCAGTTTGTAGACGTTTGGACCCTCACACAGGTACATGTCAGCATGTTTCATTCGTGATGCTATCTCCGTAGTAACAGTCTGTCATTATTTCATTATAACTCAGCTTCATTCCTCCGTCTCTCAAAAGAAAAGATTCATGTCCACTTCTGTGAAAGATGACCGCAATGTCACAGGGGTCAAGATGCAACATCATGCACGAAGGTTTAGTAGGATGAAGGGTATTAATGATTGCCGATGAGGGGTGAATATCACAGACAAGAGTTGAGAGGTGTATTCAAAGTATTCATGCATATATAGCTCTATATATAACACAACAACAAACTATACCAACACTGAACAAAAGATCAGGTAGCAAAAAAGCCTTCTAATCAAATCATCTGTGTGCAGATACCTTGGTGCTAATTCGACCGACACCTGCCCACAATTTTATGAAGAATCAATTTAGGCCAATCGAATCTCGCAGAAGCCCTCTGCCACATGGTCTTTGCAATCCCCTTGCGGCGTTCTACCCCCCCCCACCCCCC
>KB311498.1:365178-375405 GCA_000328365.1 Capitella teleta | reverse complement strand
TATGACAGGTGTGAGTAATACTAGTACACCGTTACAGAATGGACCACCAATTAAACCAATTGAGAAAGCTAGTGACGCAATCAACGATAAATAAAAATGTACAAAGTGCACTATAAATGTCTGATTTGTTTACATGTTAATTTTTCATTTTTGTACATTGCATCCCATATTATCGTTATTAATAAAAGTATAAACTTAAGTCTTGGCATCTGACTTCTAAACGTGGCCTGGGATTATAATTCAGTGCAAGATATAAGAGGCTATTGTGATGTATCTTCGACATAAAAGGAGCAGTTCGATTAATGGGTGTTCGATGTATAGATACAACAGTGTAAGTTCCTTTTTAACAATAATTGTGTTTCCACCTGGATGTTATTTTACTGCCGAGTGCCATCTCTATCCAGGTAGAGAAGCCAAGCACCACTTACATCTAGACATCTAGCCCCAACAAAGCCACCTTTACGCTCGGTTACACTATGGAGTGCCACAGGGCAATACTGCGTGTTCCACACGTTGTATCACGTATAGGGCAGGAAAAAAAGCCCTCTCCTCCGCGCATTGGGAGCCCGGGGGTCGGGAAGGGCTAGCAATGAGGCGTACAAGATCGAGGTGGTATATGCTTTCATCCCCCACCCTGACGGGCGAGCGAGACTCGTGAATTTTACATGACCAGATCTGATTAATGATTTAAAAGCAAACAAGGCCAGGTGAGATGTGTCAACACTGAAGTGATCTCAATTGCATGGGAATAGGCCTAATATTTACCTGCTATGCACGCTTCCTGGGGCATAGCACCTTCATAGATTGCTAGGCAAACGACATCTCTCTATGCGAGGTCACGCCTCGTCGAGGCCTGGGGAAGAGGAGGGGAGGAAGATAGTGTCAACAAGGTGACGGTCAGGTGCGAAAGAGAGATCATCAATGCAGTCAATGGCGTAAAAGAAGCTCTGCACTCTATAGATGCGGCAAACAAACCACTCTGCTTCCAATGTTATTCCTTTCGCTCGCATACGAAGCGATAATCTGTGTTGCTTTTTTTCTCCCTCTCTGCTAGCTGTCATTCCGCTGACGTCGGGTGACAGGGGAAGGGCGATGGGCGATGCTCCCAGAGACCGCAATTCTCTTGTGCTGCCACTTCGATGAGGCCTCTGCTCGTTGCTCCGTGGCTGCGAGGCTGCCTTCTGCATTCACCCCACACTCGCGGTGTCCGCCCTACGACTGCCTCGCTTGCCCCGAGGTCAGCGCAATGCTCTGACCTACCGCCCAGCTCACACCCAAAGGTCAGAGTATACAACCAAATATGAAGTCTCAATTTCTCCTCCTCCTACACCCCCTTTTTCAATGTTATATAACATACCTCCTCTTCCTCTTCACTCTGCATGCATGTTCAAATATAGTGCGTTCATTACATAGAGATACAAATATGCATGCCTGTATATTTAGCCTGTGAAAGCATGAAAGTCATGCACCTTTTGCAGAGTATAATAAATGAACAGTTCTCTATATTTCAATAAGAGCTCTCAGATGTCAGGACTTCATAGGAAAAGTCGACGTCGGATCGGATGTTCCTGCCCTTCGCTTCATTCACGAGGATTCCCAAGGCGCGCGGAAATGCGACAGGAAGAAGTCCTGGCGCCCGAAGCATGATCAAATGATTTGACGATTAAAACAAAACCCGTTCAGCTCTGTTGCTGAACCTTTTGATCAATGTCAATGAATGGAACATCCGAACAATGGGACGAGATCTTGGCTTTGGATAAGAAGGTGAACGAGGGACATCAGGATATGAGGATGAGGATAAACGAAGAGAGTAGGAGTAAGATGTGAGACAGTGGGTAGTTTACTAGAAGTTGGATCAACAAGGCTTATCGCATATTGGCTGCAAACCATTGACACTTCTTTTTTTTTTTTTTTCTCGCAGCTCCATCGTTTCCACCGACCAAGCCTGCAGTTTGATGTGACATGCGGCCGCCCCATTCTTGACCCCTCGACGGCCCAATGGGCCATGGGCCACGTCTCTCTGACCCACGAGGCGAACGAGTCCTGACCGCAATATGGTCTCTGTTCAATGCGAATATACGAGCCTAGGTTCGCTCTCATGCAGTCCTCGGTGCCGTGTGGGATTAATCTCGATTTGAATCGTCGCTGTGCACTTTTCACCACTGTCGCCCGACGGCATTTTCACGTTCGCTGAAGCATGCTGCGCGCTTCCTTTGAAGTTCGCTCACTGTTTAGATTCGCCAACCATTTTCTGGAGCTCGCTTTCACCGTGCGATACCGTCGTCCAGTGTTTATCTTTGCAGGCATGCGTTTTCTTTGAAACGAGACTTTTCTTAACGAGCCCTCGCTTACCTTGATTCCTCAAGGGGCTAATTTCGCCGTGATTTCGATCGAGTGCTCACCAAACTGATTTCAATTATAGGGATAATTGATCACCGATGTATTTTAGAGTGGGTGGGGCTTTGGACTGCGTATATAAAATGTGTTGTGTGAGTTCATGTTCTAGAATTGCAAATTAATAATTAATTAATTAATGGCACAACAGTTGAGTCTGCTTAGATGTTGTTTTAATCGTGGTAATTGATAGTTCTGTGAGAATATCACAAATGGTGTAGCCCTAATTAGTATATCTGACCATGCAATTGACGCGAATGATTCAATTACGCGTATAGCATACATGTATTCCGTTGAATTCCCGCTGCGCTGAAATGTCCCCCATTCACACATACGCCTTCACGCCTCTATCAGGAGGTCCGAGGGAGGTCTCGACTTTCGTCTCCCTCTTTTAACTGACCATTCGGTGCCCGGGGGGTTCGGGGGTAACTAGCGGGGAGGAGCCCGGCCCTAATCACCCTCCCATAATTAAATCCATCTCGCATTTCTAAAGACTCCATGGGCTTTCCCTTCCCCCAAGGGGTTTGAAACTGTAAAAAAAAAAAAAAAAAAACCTGAGCGATAATCAGGGAAAGAGCCGTGCATTTCTCGCATTCTGAACTTAGCGTAAACATGACACGCTTGCGGTTCCGTGAAATGGCTGAGTCGCCGCTGGCTCTGTTTTAGGAGGAACCGCACCCCTGATGTCTGGCGGTGAAACCCCTTTGATGTCGGCGCTGTTCCACCATACGGCACGTTCACTGTTTGGGTGCAAATTGAGTTATCATGAAGCGTTTCAAAAAGTCCAAATCACCGCAAATCAGAATCGTTATATTTAGATGCATTTTAAAGAGATTTTTTTTTTCTTTCTTTTTTTTTTCTCTCAAAAAAAAGTTGAAATTTGAGGGAGAGCAATTCTGAATCATTTCCACTATTGCAACACGTGTTGTATTATTCGCAAACGTGACCTCGCACGTGTTAGCTCCTGAGAGCAAAAGTTCTCGTATTAAATCGTCTGTTCAACATTCTGAAGAAGAAAAAAAAGCTCCATAAATAATAAGAAGAAACCCCTTTCCGTGCATCAAAGTGATCAGCGCTTGTCATATTAGTGAAATACACATGCACACTAGCGGTATAAACTTAAGATATAATATAGCAAAATCTGTATCATGTGGGTAAATCCAGCATGTGGAACAGCGGCGTGTGCATACAGCCAATCAGCGCTCACCATGGCTGAATCTCATTATCTCGATAGCCACGCCCACACAGGTCAAAGGTGGCACCTTTACCGACCTCTCCTCGCCTTCGAAGCCACGATTCTAGCTCTCCTAGTCTCTTTACAACGGATACTGACATAAGATATCTTGCTGAAAAGCCCTTAGCCTCCAACTCTGTCTCAGAATCTCAAAATAAACAAAAATTTCGCGCGCAAAACACGAAAAATGTGAATGAACGTAGCATTTGTTTACTCGAGTGATTTTTCCCAACGCATTCATAACATCTGTTCACCATTGCCATCTATTAAACGCTGTTGATGCTAGATAAAGTTATCAAAATTCTACCTCACGCTAGATCACGCTAATGAGTACGGTTAATTAGGTAAAAAACATACCATTTGTTATCGTTAAGACTGTGAGCACTGCATAATGATGTAATTCGGTATGAAATTGTGTTTTTACTCCGTCTGTGTTGTCGTGTTTACAAACTGCAGATGTTATGAAAACAAAAAAAGAAGAAGAAAAAGTATTTACTTCTCGTTCTCTCATTCCTATCTCCCACTCTCGTTGATGCATCATATCAATATAGCGTATCTTAGATAAGGTGATAACAGTGCAGATACAATATATATGCAGCTATAAGTCAGACTAATGATCGAATAACACAACAAAAGTCTGATTGACTCTGATGAATGGTTTGTTTTTATTGTGAAACATACCTTGCTTTAACCACAATCCTCACACCACAATAAACACATTGCGTAGTTAACAAATCACTTGACCAGCGTATAATGTCCGTCAAACGACCACTTCCTTCTGATGTCCTCAGGCTGTCCCACTCGCCATTGTCCAGTTACGTCCATCCCCGTAACGACGTCAAGTGGCCGATGACCGCAGATGACGCAATAATCCATATCTCACGTCGGTTTCTTTCGCCGCAGACAGCTGTGTTGTGGTGAGCCCCCTCGGAGAGTGCACCGCAGAGACGCCCGGTGCCTGGCTGCTTGGGTCAGCGATGGGCGAGCCACCGAGCGCCGCCTCCGCCAACCAGCAGCCCGCGAGATCGGCCGGAAAGTGACCCCTCGCACAGAGGCAGCGCAGCCGCCGGCCCGCGCTCATAAGCAGCGAACCGAGCGGCCAATGGGAGCGCGCGGTGTGCGCTTTGCCCTGCCCCCGACGCTCTAGGCCACGACCACTAATCTTATTCACTCACCTCGGCCACCTCTCTTGCCAAATAAGGAAGGTGTCGCTATAGCAACCGGTCAGAGCGTACTCGCAGGTCGAAGGTCGGGTGGCGGTGCTGTGCTTCGAAGGCGGGAGCTGTTTTTAAGGCGAGGAACTCACCGAGGTTCGCAGTGTGTTAAACGGACGTAGAGTGAGAGCAGAGCTCGTGGCGATGCTACCCTGTTCATCGGATTCATAACCCTCGAATGTCTGTGGCAAACCACACTTGGGCATCCGACCTCACCGCGACCACACCACGACATCCGACAACCGACTTGGACAGCTTCGTACTTGGAATATATTTAGCTCCATCTGCGAGCGCCGAGTATATTTCCCAACTACAAACTCCGAAAACAAGAAAACATGGCTTTAGCAGTCGCCAACCAACCGAACACTGTACCGACTTGGGGTGGTCACTCTGCTGAAGACTTGGCCGGTACAACCTGTACGACTCCGCAGACCACGGGACCTCCTCCCGCTGTTCACGCGCAACCGACTGCGGGAGTGACGGCGCCGACGTCGCAGCCTCCCCAGCCGCCTCCGTCGATTGTCACCGATTCGACATCGACACCCACGTCGAATAACAACAACAACAGCCCGGGAAGCAACTCCGATAAAACGGCTCAGACAATTGAGTGCATCGTATGTGGAGACAAGAGCTCAGGGAAGCACTACGGCCAGTTCACGTGTGAAGGCTGCAAGTCGTTCTTCAAGCGGTCAGTGCGACGTAACTTGACGTACTCGTGCAGGGGAAATCGCAACTGTCCGATTGACCAGCACCATAGGAACCAGTGTCAATACTGCCGCTTCAAAAAATGTCTCAAATCTGGGATGCGTAGAGAAGGTAAACGTACGTATGTTAATAAGCAGTACACATAATCTAAAACTTGTATTTTATTTCCATTTCAACAGCAGTGCAAAGAGGACGTGTCCCTCCCACTCAACACCCTGGCTTCCCTGGTCAGCTCGCGCTCGCCAACACCGACCCGTTCAGTGGTCACACCTACCTCTCATCTTTTATCTCCATGTTGCTAAGAGCCGAGCCCTACCCGATGTCTCGGTACGGACAGTGCATGCAGCCCAATAACATTATGGGAATTGAGAACATTTGCGAGTTAGCTGCACGTTTACTGTTCTCCGCTGTCGAATGGGGTCGCAATATCCCGTTCTTCCCTGACCTTCAAGTCGCTGATCAAGTCGCTCTTCTCAGACTTGCGTGGTCCGAACTGTTTGTCCTAAACGCAGCCCAGTGCGCGATGCCCCTTCACGTTGCCCCTCTTCTGGCCGCTGCTGGGCTTCACGCGTCTCCAATGGCCGCTGACCGAGTTGTGGCATTTATGGACCATATCCGCATCTTCCAGGAACAAGTGGAAAAACTCAAAGCGCTACACGTGGATTCGGCCGAATACTCCTGTCTCAAAGCCATCGTGCTCTTCAGTTCAGGTATATATATATATCCATATTATATGCTCATATAATTACCGACCCGTGTCTATAAGCCCCATTTCCCACGTTGCATATTTCACGATAGTTTGCGCAGATCATGCCCTGTGTGCCGGCGAGAAGGCCACCGTAAAAACAGGCCCTGTAACGCGATCCGCACAAATACCTTTTTTTTCCCTTCATCGTAGTTGACAAGTTGACCCAGTAATGCGCTGTACGCTCAGTTGCTCCGAAATTTTTTATTTTCGGGGAAAAAGCGTGAAAAAAGAGAAGCGAGTAAGCTGCACAATGAGGAGTGTGTGTGCTTCAAACGAGGCACTCTCCCTTCGTGAATACCCGTTGCACGTGCGCGGCCTTTATACAATCCGTGTACTACAGCGTATACGGGTCAAGCATTGTTCCCTTGCTCTATTATCGTTCATCCATCAGTCGCCATCACTGCACGTGTACCATAGCGCCGAGAACCAACGACGCGAAATTTCTGAGCACAGGGGGGGCATTTTTTTTTTGTCAACTGGCCACTGGGCTTAGAAACATCACAGAAGGAAGAAAAAAAGAATATCGTGCATAAACGAAAGTCAGGCATGCATTACAATGCACGGGGGTGTGAAATATTTCGTGCATTCTCCATTATTTTTTTCCTCTCCCAAACTCTCCGCCCCAAAGGGGTTATTTATTATAAAGATGCACACCGCGTACCGTTATGCGAACCACGCATGCGCGATATGGTTCGGGTTTATGCCATTAAGGCGAATTTCAACATCAACATGCATGCAACGTAAGACGACCTTTGACCTTTTACTTTAGCAATAATGCCATTTTAAACCTTTATAATCCACACCTTAAAATTAAGAATTAACAACACGAGAAAAAAAATAAAAATATAACCACATCAACAATAACACTGAAATACTCAATATCCGTGAGTAAAATCCACCTCGTATGTTCCCCTAACACTAAACGTAATCAGTGAGTCCGCCCATCCGATAAACGGTCAATTCTTTGATTCTCGTGAGGCATGAGTCTTTATGTCGCGGTTACCGTGTCATTAGAGCTTCTTTTCACTCGACAAAATACCCACAAATAATCATGACGACGACTCCGCGATTATAGCCTCCAGGGACCCTCGGACAAACCACTCAGTGGTTTTATCAAAGGCAGCCACTATAAATCTATTATTTCCTCTCATCTCGAACCCCTGCCCCCTCTCGTTCTAAAACTGCATCGTTAATTTTCAAAGTCTCTCCTCCATAAGTCATCGATTTTCAAGTGGGTCACTCATGCGAGTAGGAGCGAGAAAAATTGTAAAAAAAAAAACAAACATATCAGCCGCGATTTTTTATTTTGTATCATTCTGTACCTCGAGTTATGTACACTTTATTAAAAAAAAATATTTATTTTTTTTAATAACACTATCATAAAACATGTAATAGATTTAACCCGAGTTGAACTGTTTACAGGTTTTCATTAATCATTCTTTATATTCGTGACCTACAAGGGCGAGAAGGCACACCCTGTATAGGCATTCTTTATATACACACAGAAAGTAGAAGAAGAAAAATTAACTTATATTATAGTTTCAGTGTTAAAGAGTCATACGGCCAGGTAACCTTACTCGATTTTTCGTCTTATAAAATAAAATGAAGGAAAAATTATTCCTATTCATCTGTTTGAATGCCAAAAGGTCAGCATTGAAATGTCTGAAGCTGCAACATAACTTATATATGATCCTGCATTTGATCGACAAGCATTGGGGCATTCGGGCCAGCGGAATATAAAGTTTAATAGGTAATAAATAGCATTTATAGGACATCTCAGTATATGCGCAGTCATGCAACCAGGTGGCATGGTATAATAATTCATAATGCACAGGTAATGGCGTTGATGTTATCCATGATTAGGGAGCATGTGTTATTTGATTTAAAAGTGTTGAATTCATGCATTGTTATCGTGGATAATAATAATAGTCAGCATCCAAATCTCATCAGTATACCTTGGATAACTAATCGCTTCCATGTTATGATATCGTTAAAGTACACCTATAGGGAGCATATATTATTTCACATTAATACTAAAACGTTACACAGAAGCCGATACCTGAATGCAGGGCTTAGCACACAGGTCAAAGGTTAACGTCTCAAGTATCTTTATCACGCAGACAGGTCAACGAATTGAAAAGATGTTTTTTTCTTCACTCGTATTCTGAGAGTGTGTCACTGTAAATAAATATAGAGTTCATTTCACTATAGGTACTTTTATCTTCAAGCACTCGTATACACCTCCTTCAATATACGCTGTTGTTAGTACGCGGTGCTCCTTCATTGTCCAGGTGCATTCTATATACTCATATATCATAAGCCAAACAATAACATTACCACTAATATACCTGGCAAAGGTGGGGCAATAAATCACATGCTAGCAATGGGCATGTCTTAATATGGGATGTAATATGTATGTCACATATGTTTGAAGAGTGAGAGATTGAGGCAGCTACTTACAATGTACACACAACTGCACACACAAATGCACACACACAAGGTGTAGAAGAGCAAAGTGTGTGCGTTACACCTCACACTTGGGCCCACACTTTGTTGATCCTCCTGCATTTTAATATTTAGGTCTAAAATGGGTCAAAAACCCCGGCAAAGTTTTTGGCCTTTTATCGTATTATATCCACACACCATTGACCCACGACTTAATAGGTCAGCATAATATACACTTGGTCTGACTTTGGGTCCAAAATATTGCACAGGACAAAAACACTTTAGTCAAGTATTGCGTATATTCAACCCGCACATTGCATGGCCCACAACGATGGCCCTATCCACAAATATGGCCCAATTATAATGTTGATCTTCTCTTCCTCCAGATGCCTGTGGTTTGTCTGATTCAGCACACATCGAGTCATTGCAAGAGAAAGCTCAATGCGCCCTCGAGGAGTATGACCGTTCTCAATACCCGAACCAACCGACTCGATTCGGCAAGCTCCTTCTTCGACTGCCCTCTCTCCGCTCCGTCAGCGCTCAGGTCATTGAGCAGCTCTTCTTCGTGCGCCTGGTGGGCAAGACGCCGATTGAAACACTGATCAGAGACATGCTTCTGAGCGGAGGGTCATTCAACTGGCCCTACATGCCCATCCAATGACCGTTTACGGCGAACTTAAAAGCCATAGTAGAATTCCAGGCTGGAAATCATATGACTCGGCAGCAGTGAACATTTGGATTTTCTCATTTTATTTACAGTGAACGTTTCCCACGTGCATTTATAAACTGAATGCTAGTCGCAAACGTGTGGTTTTCAATCTATTAGTGCATCGTTACATCAATATTGTATTATATCATGTTTTGAATGCCATAATTATGTTTTTTTTTTTTTATTATCTGAGTCTCTACCCTCTCTCATCAGTTTTCCATGCATACCAACATCTTTTCATAAATAATTTGTATTAAGAATTAAACTTCAACAGCCCACTTGTATTACACAGAGAGAGAAAATATTAAGCATCAGTCATTAACCTTCTATGATTATAATCTTTAACCTTATCTCTCACGCTTCTACCCCTTTTCAACTCCACAGCCAATAATGACCCTCAGAGTAAAACCATCCAGAAGCGAAAAGAGAGAAAAAGAAAAACCACCCTAAATTTTTCTTCCCCTCTTTTCTACGCCACACTCTAATTTTTCGCTCGTGCATGCACTGATGTGTGGAATGCACGGTAGGGGGAGCCAGACTACGGCTCACAAATCACCCTCCCATCCCCCGAAATCTGCTTCTCGTCTCTCCATCTATGATTTTTTTTGCTACCATCCCTCGGCCACAAATGTTGTAGTACTATATCGCTGCATCAGCGCAATATCAGAGGGATGATATGCACCCTGTATTAATCTCTCTGGCGCAGCGTAATATTGGGTAAGCTAGGATGAGAGAGGGTAGGGGGGGGGGGGGGGGAAGTGCTTCAATGGGGGCAAAG
>KB311498.1:338730-364837 GCA_000328365.1 Capitella teleta | reverse complement strand
CATGTATACCACCCTCATTTTTCACACTTCGCTTATTCGCGTATCATTTTCTTAGAAAACGTCGAACTCGTGATCTCAGTGTCGCCACCTAGTGAGCAAACCAAGAACTACGAACTTTCTTTCGCATTTGTTCTCTTTATATCTTCTGTGTTTTGGCTGAATTCTGTATAAGTTTCCTTTATCGCATTTCATTATTATATTAGTATTCACCGGTGTGCTCACCACCACCCCCTTTGTTCAAATACGAAGACAATCGATTATTATGTAACAATTATGAATTATTTAAAGAAAATCGTCATTTTTTCCTTCTTCTCTTTTAAACATGTAGTGCCATACAATTCTATTTGTGTTCATACTCAATGATTATGTAATACATAAGTGATTATGTAAGGCATAAATAAACAAACAAAATGTTTTGTACCCTTTTTGTACAAATATCCAGGATTTGATATATCGTTGCCATGGCGATAGATGTACAAACATTTTTTTTTCGCATCGTATAACATATCATTGTTACTCATCCATTGTACGAAATATAAATCTTGCACACAATTCCATTGATTCTTAAAATACACAAAACAAGCGTTCATTTGATGTATTATTATTTATACATGAGTGTACATAATGTATAAAAAAACTGATTGCATAATGAATAATTTTTATTTTATAATTCCATAAAAATCGTAGGAAGGCGTTGTTTGTAAAAAAAAATACGTTTTTTTTTTCGAGGAGCCCTTGTAAAACGCATATATTTGTGTTGTACGTGTTTAAGTTATATGACATTGAGATGACCTTGTGCATGTGAGTGATGTAATCGTTTGTAAAAGTTTTGTTTGTGTGAATGATATAAATAAGATTCGGAATAAAAAAAATCGTTTATTTCACAGTGAGATTATAAACAAATTTGCTTCGCTCTTCTCGTGATTTACTGCAATTTTTCAATTCTTGGGGAAAGAAATGATACAGATTAATTAATACTCTCACAAAGCAAAGTGCAAATGAAGAGATGAAGGCGCAAGGTGGAGGAAAAAAAAAAAAAAAAAAAAAAAAAAACTTATAACCAACCGACATACAGACTAACTATTAGTAACTAAACATAATGATACCAACACACGTTTAATGCGTGCGTAATTATGGTCAAGAATCCAACTTTGCGTATATAATTACGTAATGACATAATTGCATAATCCATGCAGCTATAGCATAGCACACAACTGCTCCTGATAGATATATATAGTAAAACATTGCTACATTGTATGGTATAGTAAGAGCGGTGGCTTTCACTGATGCAAATACAACCACATAATTGAGGCAAACAGTCAAACCAGACAGTAACAGAGATTCTGGCAATGATTGAATGAAATTGGCTTCACTTGATACAAGTTCAGGAGGCATAATGTGACAACGTGTGCTGCAGATAATTGCATGGGTATTATCTGCATATTTTCTTGCGGCTTGTTATGCTTATTATGGTGTGTTTGATCACAATAGTTTGAGTGTGTTTGATAAAACCTGGTTGATGAAACCTGCATCACTGGTCTTGTATTAGCCGTGATAATAATTGGCTGTATCTATTTTTTATTTATTAATATCCAATTCAATGGAAATTTTAAACTCGTGGTACTATTACATAGCCAGGTCGTATAAAAGAGCGTGTAATTATATAGAGTGAAACTGCAGTTCACTGGATTCCAGTAAAATTTGAATTCGATACTTCGATGTGGCCTATTTCTTGGACGTTCTCGTAATAGTTGTGTTCAACTGTGGCTATAGTACTAATATGCACCTGTTGTGTTGAGTAGAACACTAAACAGTGCGAAGTATCCTTGACTCTCTTTGCATATAGTTCAAGGACTAAAACCGAGACGGTATTGTCCTATCAACTTTAATTACATAATAAATCTCAAATTGAATTGACTTTTCATCCAAGAGGATATTTGAAAGAACACTTTTAACGAGCACAACTATAAAATTTAGTTCCCTAACAAAGAAAAAATGTCAACTCATTTGCACTAAGTTTGTTTCGTTTTTCTCGCAGGTAAGTTATCGACCAGCACATATATCTATGCACTTTAACGGCTGCGACAGCAGTTAGCACTGCTGGTGTAGTGGTATCATGCAAGATTCCCATTCTTGCGACCCGGGTTCGATTCCCGGGCAGTGCACGTTTTTGAGTTTTTTATTATTGTTTTCCTCCTTTTTTTTTCCTTGTACCAAAATCATATGCTCATTCATCCCTTATGGTTTTGTTTTATATTAATAGCAACCAAAGCGCTTGGACATAATGTATAACACTTAATCTTACATGCATATTTAACAATAACTAATGTAATAATGTAATAATGTAACTATGTAAAACATAAAAATAGTGTTATATAATGCTATCTATTTAAGGTAGATATACGTATAGTTCGATAAGTTAAACAGTGTCCACGATCTCACAATTGCATAGGTATCTGGACGTAAAAAAACATCCTTGATAATTGATTGGAGTTCAGATTAAGACGATATACCAGTTATCAATATACATTATGAAATGACAGGTATAAGGTGTACTTCAAAATTCAGCAAAACACTCTCTGATGTAACTTCTCAGATCCATTTGATATTATTATAATATGCCTAAGCATCCCGGAGCATAATTATCAATCAGCACATATATATATATTATACTGCGTAAGTATAAACTAGATTTACGTAATTTTGGCACGGTGGGCAAAGGAACGAGGGGGTGTCAATGCAAAATATTGAGAGATCATTTAGGGAGAGGAAGAGGATATGAGAGGAGAGCACCCGAGGATGAAGGTGCATTTGTACGGAAATTGGGAGAATATCAAGAACTGCAACATTGCGAGGAATAAAGAGAAACTAATTAATTAAACAACGGAAAATGGCGACACGTGGGTTGCTTATAAATCATTCAGTGGGAAGTTGGAACATAAGGATTTTGAGCAAATCAATGAAAGCAGAAAACGGAGGAATGATCCTATGCAAGGGAACCTCACTGATTATGTAATTCACCTGTGAGCTCCACGATGAGTTGGGAACGACTGAAAACTTAGGCGAACAGGAACAAGGGAAATAAATAACAGGGGAAGAACACATTTAAAATCGTAGTGGAATTTGCTGTCGATTTCGAAATAACAGCATTTGAAAATGGAAATTGATTTGTTGAAGTTGAACTGGACACTGAGGTAATTGGCATCCAGATGCCAAATATCCGTTGAAACGATTTTAAATACTGAGTACTGAGCAATTAAGCTAATTGTAAAGTGATTAAATTGATGTATAACAAATGGCAATTAAAATTTAAAAGAAGTTGTCTTCAAAGTATAATTTACTAAACAGCTGATACTACGAGCATTTTCACCTGCCCTGGATATTGATTACTTGAGTAAATCGAGATAATATTGAATTTGCCTCAATATCCTTGAGCATTATTAAGAGTATATGCAATGCCTACGGCTGCGAACCCATATAGGACTGCACCTGTAATACTCTATATACTCCGAAACAAAGGTAATCCCACTCTTAATTAACCTCCACAAATAGATATTGAATGGGTAACAGCGTCTGAGCTTGGCCAACATTATTCACAAGATCCGACAGCATATAACATGTAGTATATAATCAGGATGTTATTTTCAAGTACCTGCATGATACTGCACAGAAGGGTACTGCATTGAAATTCCTTCCGAATTCTCCATTCATGCAACACGAAGTGCATTTATAAGCTGCATGATTGACAAGTGTATGGACACACTCAGAAAAGTGAAAACAACAGAAGTGCATCTGGACACAGAATATACGCTAGTGTATGCTATCTGTGTGCATCTGGACACAGAATATACGCTAGTGTATGCTATCTGTGTGCATCTGGACACAGAATATACGCTAGTGTATGCTATCTGTGTGCATCTGGACACAGAATATACGCTAGTGTATGCTATCTGTGCATCTGGGGTAAGAATCGCTATAAGGACGATTTGTTGGGAGGGGGGAGGGCGCGCCGATGAGTTGCCATGTCCCCAATATCAAGCATATGTGACAGATAAAGACAAAAGGAGTGATTTGGGAACACGGCGATCTGGATACTCAACAGACAGCATCGGATCACGGATCCAGTCGTCTGGATTTTTCATATCCGAAACAGTGTTCTACCATCATTCGTTGCGATGACACGGCAGGATTGTTGGCGCTTGCAGTCCCCAGGTTAACCCCTTAAAATTCAATTGTGCAAAAGCAAATACAGGTAACCCAGTTATAAGTCCTTGGTGTGCCCACCTGCTCATTTCTTAATTTCATCATTGTTGTTGTTTGTTCGCATTTGTTTGTTTTTCTAATTGAGGGCAAAAACAAATACCACAATTGCCTCATTAATCGGTATGTGCTACTTTTACACTCACTACAGTTTTGACCAACCACTGTTACGTAACTCTGTAAGTCAGTCCGTATCATGATGTTCAACACTACCGTACTATTACTTCCAAATACAATGCCATCTACCCCACCCCCCACCCCCCACACACAATGTCATTTGAGAGCTTAGAGTGAATCAGAAGATGTGTGAATCATAGGAGACAGGGTGGTCACCATAAGACCATTATAGGCTCAATATTGTCTCCTCCCATCTAGTGTCAAGTCCAGGATTCTGTCGAAAGTTGAAATGATGTATGTGGCATGCAATGAGTTGCGCATGCGCTTACCTGAAACCCCTGACCCTCTTCCGGTGATTGATGAGGGCCAATGAGGAGGCTAGGTGCATATGTTTTCCATCCTCCAATTACCCGAGGAAAAGGTGTCAATTCTGCGGTTGTCAACCACAGTCAACTGACATTTTGTGGCCAGCGTATAATGACTGATAGTAAACCTAATGACTCCTCACTTACAACTGACCATCAAAATCACAATCCGTGACCTCGCAGGTAATTGAATTCGCCGTTCGTGGTCAGTTATTTGATCGCTTTGGAGGTAATTAAATACTCCCGAGAATCAATTAAGGTTTCACTTCTATTCGGCGCCATATTGCACGCATTTAGGGGTTGAAACCGACACGTGCGCAGTTTGGATTTTTGTCGAGAGTTGCCGTGGATTCCGTTCCACCGAATTTTGATGTCACGTGCTTCTTTTGAATTATGCTCCTCGAACAATAGGATGCCCAGGCTGTCCGTGCGGATGTCCAGGGATGACCACGTAGCCTCGCTTTCATTTCACCGCGTCGTTTCTAACGGTCAACAGCATCAACAAAACCGGAGGTAAGTTTTCAATATTTTTTCTTCTTCTTAAAAAACCGTATTATTGCCCAATTTTCATTTTTGCGTGATGACAAGCTTACAGCTGTAATTGGGGGTCATTTCTTTCACTGGTCATCAAATTTCGAGCGGTCAACCTCTAGCCTGTAGGGCGTTTCTTTCAACCCTTTCTCAAGATTTATTTTTCCCTAATTGGCCAGGGCTATATTATTGGTCTCAGCAAGATTGTGTGTATCATCAATGGGGAGTCTCAAAAACCCGGAATCCCCCTGCGGTCAGCGAACTGACCACTGCTTTTCACACCGTCACGCCCTCTCGCCGGCTGTGATTGATTCTGGGTGAATACTGCACACGCAACAAAACACATATACACCACCCAAGAATGAACCCCATGTTCAAGATTATTGCTGAATCAGCTGAATTATTTCTCTATGAAATCCTGACCAGGTGAGCAAACGTTCTCCCCTGACGTAAGAAGCTTCACCCTCGGGCGATTCCACCTTCGTCGTGGGGTGTAAGGCTCTTTCCCAAACCAACGCCTTAGGGTACAACCATCGTCATAGGTGGGCAATAATACAACATATTTCTCAGTGTAACTCTCACCAGATGTGGCCATGCATGTTCTGACTTCTCAGCACAATTTATGTGATCTTTTTTTCGGGTTATTTCTTCCTTGGCCCAACCTGTCATAATACGATGTACGACTGAATCCTTATTTTCTTGTATTCGCGCAACTCGGGAGTTTATACATGCACAAACGTTCGATTCTTGTCACAGAGCACTAAGTTGAGATCTTGCCCTGTGGTTTCAACTTTTAAGAAAGAGTGGTCAGTGGTTTTGCGGTCATTTTCATGGTTCAACCCCTTCTACGCGCTTCTTTTTAATCGGCGTTAACGTAGTTGATCGGAATCGGCAACTTTTCTAATATTCTACTTTGCTACAATGTGTATTCATGTTACGGCGATCACTCACACTGGCTAATTAGCAATTACAAACACGATACTTGTGTGTTGCAAGTTTTGCATACAGCCCAACAAGGAAAAGACACGTGCTTAGCACTGTATACCTTGACCTGTGAGATAGCGTGTCAATCATGTAAACTGTATACTGTCTAACATATAGCAACCCACAGAACAAGACAGATATACCCAATGTATGTAACCTCTTAAGAGAAACTCTTATAACTCTTAACTTCTCAAGAAGCAAATGCATCTATCTTTCTTGTTTTTTTCTTTTTTTTTCCACGAGAGCATCCATAACCTTTGGCTGGCTGCGCGACTTCATTCATCGCGGCTTTTAGTTAACGGTTTGGGTTGAACAAGCCAGCAATTGTACGAGTGAATATCCTCAACTTGAGCCTCGAGCAGTTACTCGCTGTGGGATAACGGATGGAATAACTTTCGGAATGACATGCTCCAACCGCCCAGAGGTCGCTCGGGGTCCTCTGGCGTGTCAGAGAGCGGGAACTTTTTTCAGTTAACGCATGTTTACAATCCGAACCCGGTGCTCTTTGGCTAATGCAGTGCAAAAGTTCGTAACCGCTACGGCTTTAAGCGTTTGGCACTGCGAGTGTTTATCGAGCATGACACTGACGACTTCCAGCTCCTCAAAAATCTCTTTCTCTCTCTTACTCTCAGTTCCTGATCTTGCTTTGAGTAGCTCTCTCTCTCTTATAAACGGTAGATCACACAGGTTTCTGCATGAGGTGAGCTCTGATTGTTGTATATAGAACCACGTCTTTGTATACAGTGCAATTCTCTGTTCAGGTAACTATACATTGTGTGATAATATAATGCAGTGATTGATTTGTATAATATAAGCAATATAGTCGATTCATTGCTTGTGTATACTTATATATTTCATTAATTTTATTATTGCTTGTATATCCAAACGGATGCCACGGTGAAAATGATATTGAACAAAGAATTACACAATTGCATAACTCCACAGAATGCCGATTAAAATAAATGTTTGAAATAACAATTAAATATCCAACACAGAGATGATTCAAAAAGACCTTTTTTTTCTCCTCTGCCCATAAAAGAGGGAGTGTCAGAGGCCATTTCGGATGCAGCGTGGTTGCATCCCTAGACGAATAAAAAATAACACGTAAATCATGCGTAAAACCTCATTAAAATATTATCTTTTGTCCGAATTAACTTTCACGCAATTTCTCTGCGGGAGGGGCGTGAGGCTTTTTTACGCCACCAGGAGATTGGGAGAATAGCCCACCTTTCTTGTCACCGCAAAAGAAATATTTTTGCAAGAAAAAAAAAAAAAAAAAAAAAGAACAAAAAAGAAAACTCCCGCGAAAATTCCTAGAGTGCCTCTTTCATTATATGGAATATAATAAGAAGCAACCACTGCCCAACACGTGACCTGAAAAGAACGGAGAAAAAAAGGTGGATAAAAAAACACGTTCTTTTGTTGGGTCGAAATACCGAAGTCACGCCTTGAACACGTGCGCGGTACGATGGACCGACCGATGTACGACACTTGTTGCTTTTGTCGTAACGTCGTTCAAAGATATCGCAAAAATTTATAAAATTCTATTCTTTGCTTTTTAACAAAAGAGGTAGATATTCCACGCTACTCTTCACTGTGCATGTGTGGTCACTCTGTTAGTATGGGATCTGCGGCTCCGGGGAAACCGATGGGTTATATTTTTGAAGAAAAGTAAAATTTAATTTCAACTTCAAACACACCTTACCATAAGGTAAGTTCTTTTCTTTTCATCGCTGATATTTATAGCAATTTTATTACGTATTCCATTGTTACATACGAGGTTTAGCTGATATGTACATCAGACAGAAATGACTGAAAGTAAAGGCATCTTGTATATAATCAATTTTACTTCTAAAAATAGCGAAAAAAAAACCACCTCACTTTCCAAAAAAAAAACAAAAAAAAAAAACATCTATATGATTCAACTCGTGATATTTCTAAACTCCACCTGTTATCACAACAATCTCAAGTATAATAATGACCATAGACATGGTTCAAAAGGTTACAGGAGAGCATAGCACAATCTAGCTTTCAAATTGGGCTACCTACGAACCAGCCCGGAGCCAATCATTACCAATATGACCATTATAACTCTCAGTACGAAAAAGAAAAAGAAAAATAATAATGATAAAGTGAGATACGAATCAACAGTTCTCCTACGCATAATAACCCTCCAATTGGGGTTGCTAACTCCACCCTTGGGGTACAATAGGGCGACCCCCCTCTCTGCACCTGCTCCAATGTGCACTACGGGCTAGTGACATTGGTTCACGAACTTCGACCACCGCGTAGAGCCATAACGCCAAGGGCATCACCCTCTTTCCGCTTCGCTCACTTGCACTGCAATCACGGTTAAGAAATATGACAGGACGCGTAGTTTTGAAAAAGATTACGAGAAGAAAAGGTGGTTCATAGGTCAGCTAGCTAGGGTTACAGGCGATGACCTCTACAATCCCCAAGGTCAGAGAAGCGTGACCGTGCGTCGTCGAATATGACGTGAGAGTGATTCTCTTTATTCCTGTTTGTCTGTGGGAAAGTAGGGAAGCGGAGCTGTATAAACTTGTCAGCGGGACTTAGTGTCAGTTTCCCGGTGAAGAGCAAGATTATAAGTGAAGCGCATGATCTCCGATTTTTGGAGGATCAAATCCGTAGATTTGACTTTATTGCGTCCATGGCAACGAGGTATGCTTCCGGTCTCTTCAAAGTCTTTTTTAGTCTGCTTTTCTTTTGGGGTGTAAAACCATAGAGGAAGAATAAGGTGAAATTCTCTCTCGTTTACAGGTGTTCGCAGAACAATATCTTCGCTGGTCACACGGAAGGAATTGGACGCTAAGCCGGGCGAAGATTTGCATAATTTATTCACAATTATGCAAATTAGTCAACATTTTGGTCATCTTGTACTGAAGGTGTACGGAAAATAAAGATATGAAAGCAAGAAGAGGAGAAAATGGGAATCCCCGATGTGAGTATGCATAAAACCTTTTTTCCCTTTCCTTGAGAATCCCTTTTAAAAAAGTACGTAAAAAATAAACCCTCATTAATACTCATTAGGGAAGAGAAGCATAGTCAGGAAACTAACGAGCAAGATTCCTCGCGAAAAGAGCAGAAGACAGGCAGAGCATGATGAAGCATCTGTTTAGTCCACTGCGGTTTTCGCGCCTTTTTTTCCCTTTCCCGCGCCACCCCTGGGTGTCAAACCGGAAACCGGAAATCCCTTTGTTAAGAGGGAGAGGATTGCCAGACTATAACTGCATCCTCCGTGATCCAACGCGGTGAAGGAATCCAGGATTGCAATCATGATGCCTGGATTTGGACCGAAAGTGCACAATAACATTGCCTAATAGCGTGCGCCCAGGGAGGGAAGTTGAAAAAAATAACCGCAAAATAGGGGTAAATACAGTGAAATCCCTCGGCCCTAGGGAAGGGGATAATCGCAGGCATTGTAGCGTCCGACTGCGTAACACATGTCGCCGCTTTTATCGCGGTCCGTGCAGGTTTTATTAGCAGAGGGCAATGAGAAGAACAGAGACGGGGGCTGCGGGATCCATCTCCCATAAAACAGCCTCTCCTGCCCTCTGAGCCCCATGACAGAAATATGCGCAACCTGGGTTAGTGGTTCAGTGTGTGCTTTGACCCAAAATGGCCGACGATTCCATCAACGCAGCCATCTTGTGAGAGTGTAATTGTCCACTCTAGGTTGATACAGTTCATGTGTGTGATTTCTCTTGCCGAGTGTTTTGTTCCTCTCCACTTTTATACTTTATATTTTCTCATCTGTCCATCGGGGCATTCATAAAGATCAAGTCACAATAATTTAGCACTTACATTTTTTTTTTTTTTTCACAATGCATTCATTTTTCTCCTCCAAACCCCCAAATGCTTTGACCATGCACACTGCACTCTAAATTCTTTCCAGTAATTATCTTTTATAGATAGAAACCCTCTTGTCTGATCAAGAGAGCAGATTGAAGGGTTCGTAAATGACCAGCTCTCAATCAAAACTGACCACTGAGTAGCCAGTGCGTTGGTCAATAGCATGTTCTTGATCATAATTGGCAAGGAAAATGATAGATAGGTCGAGAATGTTAAAAGAGTGTGATTTGTGAAGGCGCACTAGAAAAAGAAGAAAAATTTTTTTCTTTGATCAAATTTTCTGCCCCATGATTGCGATCAATGTTGTGATTGACAGTGGCTTCAATTTGCTTCTTCCTCTTCAGTTATCATTCCTCAAATGACATTTTTCTTTCGCTTATAAAGAAAAAGCATGTCGCACACACAACACAGTCCAATGACTCTGGTGGCTGTGCCGATAAACACAAGCCGTGCAAATCATCCCAGAGCTTATCCCAAATTCCTTTCATCCTACAAAGCCCAGAATTCCCGCGTTTTCACTTGTCCTTTTTGACGTCACTTCCGTTCCGGAAATTCCCGGATCGACGCACAACGCATGCTCCGCCGGAAATGACAACAGAAAGCCGTTTCTTCCGGTGCAAACATGGCTGCAAAATGGCGCTACCGAGGCCATAGGGGGCAGGCGGGTGGAGTGTCGGGGTCTTCTCGGGTGTACGAGCCCCTCCGCCGGTCGTTTAGCCCCGGAGACCCCGTGGATGCAGCCAGCCTGCGACCCGAGGGTGCAGAGGGCAGCCAGCGAGAAAGGGGTGGCGAGCCCTCTGCGCTGAATCGATGCAAGGGGGTAAAAAGCCGGCTCCTCTGTCACCCCGGTAAGTCAATAGCTGCGTTGTGAATTAATTTCCCTCGCTTTCATATCTGCGCTGTCTTAATACGGTTATCCGATTTTTCCCCCCTCCTTCGCCATCTTTCTGAAATTAAATCCTCACCCCATTGGATTATGTCATTCTACCCTCACCCCCTGCGTCCTTGCTAATCACGTTTGGCGTACGTCTTTGCCAGATGTGAAGTATATGCACAAATGATTTGCCTCTTTCTCTCTCTTCCTGATCATAACTCGCTATCTCTCTCACACAATATCCACCCCCACACACTATCCACCCCATGCACACACAATCCACCCCACACACTATCCACCCTTTTCTATTCGTGACTAAGAATCCCAGCAAACCTGACAAGCAATTAGCCAAAAGATATGGAATTACAACTGTTTAACCACGCTGTCTTTGTGGTTCGTGCGCTATTTTTCTTCCTTGCTGGTAGATGATGATTAAGATTACTTCTGACAGGATTCACCTTAGTACCATCATGCATGAAGCTCAGATCAAAATGAGCAGCACCGTTTTGACACCCAGAGAGTTCCGCCAACTTTTTTTCGCTTTTGGTATAGTTAACATTCTGCTGAACGACCTGATGCGTTTTCCATCAATATTCTTATAACAGGACTTCTGTTGCAGATTTTCTTTTGATATTATGTAAAATCGCGATTATGTAATGTTCAGTACAGGTAAATAGATTGCACAGCGCACTTGCGTAGCATATAATGTGTTTGTAATTAAAAGCACATTTTACAGAGGTTTTATTAATGCTTACTGATGTCGTACCGCGTGTAATTACCGCAAGTTTTACAACCAGACAGGAAATTTTGAATCATTAATCAGCAATAACACAATGCAATAAAACCACATCATCATTATAACACCACATACAAAAGGCAGACCGCACAATACAAGCGAACAGCAATAAATTTCCTTCGAAGGGAAAATCGTGATTGCCCGTCGTTTCAGCTCTGCAGCCATCCCTTTCAAATGGTTTCCCTTTGCGGAGGTCAAAGGGCACGCCCCCTGAGTCGGTGCCTGCCCTCTGCTGGTTGTCTCAGCCAATCAGCATCGTCCATTCATCTCGAATTCGGTTGCCAAGGCAGCGAGGAAACACAGCTTATCTGGAACCACAAGATACGCCGTGTAGCCGCCAATTATCTGCTTGTGTAAATAAAGCACACAGTACGTCTGATCAGAGCATAAAAACATCTGAGCCACTTAGCACTTTGCCCTTAGCTTCCCCTATACATATATAATTCTTTACCTTTTTTTCTTCCCCTTTCCTACGTCACAAAACACGTGGAGTTGTCATGTTCGGTCCTATATTGCTCCGAGGCTGAGTTGAAGCCATAATCAACGTAATTAAAATGCTCTGAGTGGTCATAAACAATGACATATATATGCTGTACCAATTATACCTGTATACACGCGTGCATGCTGTTATATATCATTGGTGAAATACTGCATGTCCAGTGCTTTCGTGTAAATCAAAATCTTTACACTCGATGACTCCTTTTGCAATTACAACGTCTGGGTCAGTTGGGGTTGATGAAGTTCAATGCCACCTTTATGGAGAAAAATAATCACGCAGGAAGACAATTATCCCAATGTGGTTTCTACTTCCTAGTCTTGGGTACAAGGTGCCTTGATACTAATTGTTGCATCTATTAGTTATATACATCTGAATCTTTCGATGTTCTGCATGGCTGATTAAAATAAAAATAAAAGGCAACCTCCGTTTCAATATTGGCATATTTATTTTGTGAACGATTGATAATCATTGCATGGTCTGTTGTATCTAATGCTTTTGGCAAATCAATGTGTTTGTTTAATACATTGTCTGCTGTCAGATTCAATGCCATGATTACATAGCGCCATAAGATGCACACCCAAAAATCGGAGCATGATCTATAATATCAAAAGCCTTATATAGATCTGCGTTCGTTGGCCGCCTGGATACACATGTAGGTAGTATATGGTGTCAGTATACCATTAAAGGCAGAAGGATCAGAGAATCCCCAACGGAGATGAGCGACCACGCTGGCAAATGAAGATCTATGACCACTCGGCTGTCCAGTGACGCCCGCAAGATGCGTGTAATGACCACAGGGCAGCCGCTAGCTGATCAGCCAGCACTGCACGAAGTGACCATTCATCAAACGGAATTGCCGCACTTAAACTGCGCTGTTTTGGGACATGCATTGGGCGCAATGCATAAACAATGACCCTCCCTTGATCTACGACCTGCGCTGATCGGCATGCGGAGCCATGGCCGTGTTCACATTATCGACACCCCGTAAACACCTTTGCGATCTGACCTATGGTTGCAGGCAGCTATGTGGAAAACGGAAAATATCAAAAATGTCCAAATTTGGTCGATTTCGGTTTTGTTTTTCTTCCAACTTGCTGTGCAATTTTTATGACCATCGCATTGCATTGCTATTGCCTTGATAGGCATCTCTCTATTACTCCGAGATGAAGGAGCAATCTGTATATATGGCATCTCTTCACACTGAGAGCCAGGAGTCAAACAGCCGAGAGGGCTATCACACATCAAAGAGTGACAGCAATGGCTTCTCTCGTGGAGCGTGTGGCTATCTCTTGTAATGGCAAATAGGCTAGCAGCGCTTGTTGTGCGCTGCCTCTGAGCTGTGAATCATCTTCAGTGAGGGGGGCATTGCAATGGCAAATGGTATTAGACGGCCCTCGTCTGCAATTGCTCTCCTTCGCGGTGACGTAGCTGGGTTTAGAGGGGAGGGAACACTGCCCAAATTTCATTGCGCGGGGCTTCAGGGTGGCTGGGTCGAGGGCCAGAAAGGCGCTGTCACTTTGGGCCTTTCAGCCCTTTGGGATAATCCCCACTCGCCGCTGTTCCCGCCTCTTCCTTCTTCCCCCCTCTTCACCACAAATTGTACAATCAGGCCTTTGCGGCAAACGCGTTTAACAGCACAAAGCTTTGGCTGGCTTGATTACATTCATGCTGGTGTCTCCGATAAATGAACTCTTTCTTCGCTGTACATTGCTTTGCTCCAGATCTGCTTAATCAATTTCCATGCTGCATTGCAGTTATAAGAATGCAGGGTTTGCACTTATATATATATTCATAGCACCGTGGTTGACCTGTAATTAGTATATAGCGCACAAACCCACACCATATGAGACCCACACAGTAAGGGAATCCACCAATCTGACTTAAACAGCCATCCATCGTCGACTTGATCGAAGGCCTTTGAACGATCAGCAACACACAGCAGCGAGAGGGCATCATTCTGACAGCAAGTTATGACCCGGGCACCACCTCCTGCTTCGTCTGAAAGATAATCTCGGCGTAGACCCATCGCACGTTGATGTATATAGCCTCTGAATAGGTAACTTTAGCTGTTGTGCGATCTTTAACCTTCTACTGGCAGAAAGAGCGTGGGAAAGCGAGTGTAGGATCGCCCTCTGCCTATAGATTAGAAGCGCGCACATAATAACACGGGCCAAGAGTGCAGGGCCTCAAGATCAGAGGCCCCCTGCCCTTGTGTTATGAAGTAAAGGAAAAAATATACACCCGAGAAAAATATAGTGTGATTCTTTTTTTCTTTTGACGATAAGGAGTCTTTGAGAAGAGGGCGGAAAAGACGAACAGGTGGTTATTAGAGGTGGCATTGTGGTTACATTTTAACGCTTACAGCTGCTTTTGAACACCGCGAAATCAGATCACAAAGCACTTGCCTATATCTGTTTCGCTTTTCCATACCTTTGAGCGATAATTGGCGCTTTAACACATTGTAAAAAAAATTGTGGATTCAATGCCTTTTGTAGTCCATTCACTGAGCTGATCAACGTTCGGACGTGAGTGGGCGGTGGTCAGGTGGGCAGAGATTGGCCAGTGGGTATACTCTGGAACTAAATAAGTAAATACACAGAGTGCATACCTCATAGATTCACCTTTCCAACTGAATGTTATTGTTTACTTTATTCGAAATACCATAGTCTGCAACAACATAATTTTGCCCCAATTAGCATTCGCGCTGTTTACCCAGCAATCTCAGTTTCCCTGTATACTCCCCCCACCCTCCGCTCCCCTTTTTGCCGGCCAGTTGTGGTCTCCAGGGATGACCCAATGGTCCATGCGCTTGTTCTATCGGTCACTGCGCTTCGATAGCCGCTTGTCCTGTGGGATCAACGGTCAGAATCTGTTCTGGACTCTCGCTTGACCGCAGCTCTTTACAAAGCACTGGCGATGCTTCATTCGTCCGTTTGCCTCCTGACAGTAATTACTGCGATAAGCAGTGCGACTGCCCTGCCCTCCAACTGGCCATACATCGCCCTATAATGGCCTCTTTGCCCCTCGCCATAACCCTCTGCGCTGCCCTTGCATCACGCTTCTCCCCTGTGCTGCATATTCCTTTTTTATCCCTCGTAGTTTCTTCTTTCTCGTCATCAGATGATTCCCTCTCTTTCGCCCCCTAACATTCGCATACATACATCATGCGCCATTTACCCTTATTCTGCCCGCATCAGCCAACAAGCAAGCGGGGCGTGACCCCTGCGAACGGCGGCCAGGCCTCGTCTCCGACCCGGCGACCTCTTGATCTCAGCTGGGCTTTGTGCCGGGGTCTGCACGGGCCAGCGCCGATGCTCCGCGGGGCCAGGGAGCGGGGCCTTTGCCCTCTGCTCAATGCCGCCGACCAAGTCTTGGAATTCATGTAAGAAGATAGATCTGAAGATGCGCAGCTGCCCCTCTGACCGCTGTGCTGGCCCCCGGAGCACGAAATTTTGAATTTATGAAGCGACGCAAAATATGATTCATCGAAAAATCTCTCTATTCAATTTCGATGATCACAAAGCAAAATATTATGTTTTTTTACTTGGATAATTTTTGTGTGAGGATTTCTCCATGCTGATAATTCTATTATTTTTCTGTTTCAAAATTTCTCGATTCGTCTTTCGATTGTTAAGGTACATAGTGAGAATTATGAAATCGCGCATTTTATTTGGGTCGTAATTATCATGCCTGTATTTGCATGCAATATCATTGTTTCCTCGCGGGTGTTATGCTGCATGTATAAAGCCGGCGTTGCTCGATATATCTGTCCTCTTAATCGGGTTTCATTGCATCTCATATGCACACTAGTATACTCTCCCAATCGGTGAGATCCACTGTCAATTTCGACTAAGCGTAGATTACGCTATCGGTGAAGGTGTGAATGTTATAGATATACGGCTCCCGTGCAACTGAAACCGCAGTATCGCATTGATTCAATCCAACCACTGACGCCCTCCCCGAAGGGGCATATTACCCGCCCGAGGGAAGAGGGAAAGCAGCAGAATGAGCGGGTAAGGCTCGCCGCACACCGCTGCCCAAATGCAGTAACCATAGCAACACCAGATGGGAGGCCTCCGTCGCCATGGTTACGCTTAATTCGCAGGGTCCGATTTTAGATTTGACCATTTGAACAAAGGGGTCTGCGCATGCGCGATGCAGGTGATGTCACATGAGTCAGAAGAGTGGACACGCCGGCTTTTCAGGGAGGCTGGAACCGGCTTATCTCACAGCGACACAACGCAGAGGCTGCCGGCTGCAGAGCCTCCGATATTGCCGGCGTAATGACTGTTAAGCGGGGCCTCTTCAAACGACCGCAATCGACTTTTTCTTTAACTAAATGTCATTAGCCCATGCGGCTTCCGACTGTCACTTCGCACATCTGCACGCGGATTTGCGGCTTATAGCTTCCATAGCAACCGTTGGCATGGCAACTCAGAAGCTGGGTAGAGTTTCATGATTCGTGTTGTGTAATTGACTATCTGAGATGGCGGGCGTGTCAAGGGGAAGGATTAGAAGCGGCAAAGGTGTCGGGGATCACTTCCTTTGATCTGCGATGTCATTCCAGGTGACGAGGCGACTCTTGTGCCTTCAATAGGCGCAGGTATTGCATCATTAACAATGGTAGAATGCTACTGCTGGTAAACATAGACATACACTGTACATAGATAGCCCGTTGCTCCTCTATTTGATACCATCGCATTACCAATGCTCTGTATGCAGAATGATTTTTTTATAATTTGATATTTCACACACAATCCTCATTCGTTTCGTCAGTGATATGCGCTGTACATATGCCGGTTTTGTTATAAGGTTTATCGAACAATGTTATGGTCATACTATATTTTGTGTCAATTTCGATCTGAATTCCTTTTTCATTTTCAAGATTTTCGTTTTGATCGTTTCGATCTTATATAGAAAGGCATTTATCCAAATAGGAACACACCATTGTGAATTTGCACAGTAATTTTTCACCGTATTTGTATGGCACTATATTTTATTATTATTGTGTTGTTTTTCTAGCAACATCTGCCCCAGGGCAAACTTTAAAAAACAACTATGTATTTATAAAAGAACGTAACCAGGTTAAATTCAGATTTTTCTAAAAAGTCCCTCAATTTGAGCATTCTTGAATGTATATTTTTTCCCTTAGCTTTAAATCACTTTCACCGCGTGGTAAAGAACTCACATAGTAATTCGTAGCACTTTATTATAATAAAAAAAGAAGAGAGAAAATAAAATGTCATCTCGTGACCTCGGTGTCGGTCAGGTTGACCTATCTCTGACCTCACTGTGACGTCATATGAATGAATAAAATACTGATAATAACATGTACCAATTAGTTATCCCTCCATCGCTGCATCAATTTCATCCGATTCTTCTTGATGAGATGCTCACATCGGTCGATGATGGCCGAGGGTGCTAACCCCTGCGCATAATCGACGCGAGATAGCGCTTGATGGCAGGCGCACACACAAAGCGTTGCGTTAAACGACCGTTCGTTGTTCGGTGTAAATCGAGGGCAGCAGAAGGAGCGCAATCAGAAGCGTCATTCTGCGTTAGCGGGGTCGACGTGAGAGGTCACGCAGGCGCAGAAGGCCGGCGCCCTGTCTTCAGCCAAGGCATGGTCAGCCGCATGCAGAAATATCAATTTGTGCTTGCAGTCGAGGTCTCCTAGGAGGAAACCCGGTCCAGAGTAGCCCCTGCGCCCTTCTCCCAACCGCTAACAGGGGTCTTGACCTACGTGGAGGTTGATGGGCGCTGGGGTTGGACCTTAGTGCTACCCGAGCAAGACCCGGGTCGCAGGCTTAGTAGATATGCAAGGAGGGTAATGGGAAAAGCGAAGCGGGATTAAATGCCTGCATAATGTCAGCGTATCGCGAACCCTTTGAACTGTCACTGCCACAAACCCCCACGCGCAATTAAAGCCGCCTTAACATTGGCAATCGGCGGCACCAGGTGCGGGTCTTGCAGGGGCCAAAGGGCTGGACGACCCCTGTCAGAGCCCCTGCCCCAAAGGGCCCTGCCTCACCTGCGACCAACGCATCCCGTGCACTTTGACCCTCCGTGTCGCCATCTTGCTTTTTTTTTAAAGTTCATATTCAGCGGTGCACTTTAACCGTCATGTCATGCGACCCTTCCGCCCTGGATCTGTAAGAACATCCTCCATATTAACATCATTTGTGGATGCGCCATGCGAGGCAATTTGTAGATGTACAGTTGTGCACACCTTCGATAACAAAAGCGAGATATAATATTGTCTATTTACATGTACCAATATGTTCCATATCCTTGTAAGGAAAAAGTAAAAACAAAAAAACAAAAAAACAAACAACATAAAAAACAACAAGAACAAAACAGCACTAATAGACACCAGAGAAATGTGTATGATACATTTTGTTAACCAGTAATTGTTATGAAGTATCATTTAACTATGTACAACTATCCATGAAGAATAGACAACGAAAAGAGAAAGTGAAAATTCCAAAGTCACCAATTGCATGAATATTGCTCCAAAATTAATCCTGCGCTGATCTTTCCTAAGATTTCAAATAACCAATGACATATAAAATACACACGCACACACCTCCCTAACTACAATATATGCGCAATGATACAATACCGGAGACTGTACAACATGCATACACACATAGCCAAGAGACGGCTATTCGGTCGTCTGTTTACCTCTGGGCAAAAAAGGCATTGCGATTGCTTCTGTGATGCCGAAGATGAAATATGACATTGGGGGTCAGGAGGTCAACCAGGGGAGATTGGAGATCGCTGAGCCTAGCTGGCCTCTAGCAGATTCCTCCATAATGGGGGTTATCAGGGCCCCTCCCCGCCCCCTATGGCCTCGGGGTAATGATAAGCCGCAGAAGGGATGTTTGGGCCCCGACATTTCGCCTTGCATCCCATCTCAGTATAGATGACTTCAAACCATATTGTCCACTCGAAGTGATGGATACATGATTACGTAATATAGCTCATACTATTTTTGGGTCGGGGTTGATCCTTTAGATAAGCAATTATATTCCCAGTGGATCGTCATATGGTATTTTGTATTTTTATTCTATATGTCAATAATTGTTTCTGCAATAATTTTTAGTTTTTGTATTATAATTATTAGTAATAGCTTCAAAATTTATGATACTTTTTTTTTTTTTTTTTTTTTTTTTTTTTTTTTTTTTGTAGAATTAGTCGTGATCATGAATATCGATTCCATAATATTATCGAATCGCACTAAAATCGTATGTTGTGCTTTCTCAATCAAACTGACCTGTCATGGTCATTTCAAACATTGAGCTGTACACAAGCATAACACGAAAATAAAAACCATTCATGCAAAGATAAACGAACCAGATTATAATAACAATTATAATCGCCATCATAATAATAAGTCTACCTATAATTTCATGGTTGGATTGTGATATGAAAATAACCCCTTCATATTTTATTTTCGTTTCTCTTCAAAGCCTTTTATTTCGTTTCCGTGATTTACAGGTCACCCCAGACAAAGGGCACCACGTGACATGACCTTCCACCAATTAGCGATGACCGCCTGACCTCTTGACCAATCAGAAAGCAGACCGAGGCGTCTGGGATGTCCCATAATTCCCTGCATTCTTCAAGGCGTCTTCCCCTCTCTTAAGAAAATGAAAATTTATTGTGATGTGCGTATCTCTCGCACGTGACCAACCAACGTTGAAAAATATGCATTAAATTTTTGAATTTTTGAAATTTTATACCCGCTGACCCCTAGTGGTGAATTTAGCGCGTTTCTTTCGTACTTTACACAAGAGTCTTCATTTTATGCTTTTTATTGTGTAAATGTTGATTTTCGTTTTCATTCGTTGTTGTTCAGTTGCTGCCTTTGTTGTTGTTGATGATGTAATTGTTGAATAAAGAGTTTTTGTGTCTGGTGTTGATTTATTCAATTAAAGAAGAAATAATTATACGCTTTTAGTCTGATCAATATTCAAGTATTAGTATTATAGATTGCATGTACAAAATTACTAATAAGTACAAGTCATAATTATCATAAACAAAGATTGAATGAATATAAATATCTCAATGTTTTTAAATACTTAAAGGTGTGGATGTTGGAACGTTATGATCCACACAAGCAAGTCTGAATTGAATCAAAATTTAATCACAGCCAATAAATTACAGAGGAATCGATCAAATTATTCGAATATTTAATACCAAAACAGAATATAATAAAAAAACATTAAGGAACCTCTTTTGAAACCAACGAATGTCTATTAAAACAATGAGAAATTGTGCGAATAGAACCATTTAGTGATTCACGCTTTTTCGATTATTGTTCAATTTTTGCGATTGACCTCACAAATTTAATGCTGCATTAAAATCGAAGTGATGTCGTTATTTTGATACAAAATACTCACAATAATTAAATTCACTTGGCAATGGCGCTTCAAGGAACCAACGTGAATGATGTGCGCTTTGCTAATATATTACATAATACTTACACCGTCTGAATGAAACAATTAATAATCGCATTCATAAACAATAAACCGCAACGCACAATTCAGTAAATATAACCAAATATAATGATAACACACGGCTCAAAATCATCATTATACAGCAGTAACTATGACCTACATATGCAGCTAGCACAGACAGAATCGAAAGCGATACGATAACAAAAACACGCCGACCAGGAGCGAGGGATGACGCATTGTTTGAAGTTACGAGGGGGAGCATGCGGTTCGTGGTTCTGCGGTTCTCCGCAAAGCCCTGTGCTCTGGTCTACCGCAATCAGCTGGCATTGCCCCTGGGGTGTTAGGGGGAGGGGTGGGGTGTGAGATGCATGCACAGATGAGGGAGAAAAAAAGGGGAAAAAGGGAGATCAGACAGTTATCACGTTGCCTAAGGGGCGTCCGCTGATTCCAGCAGATTTTATTCCATTTTATTAAATTTTTCTCATTATTTTTTTTTCCTCTTTTATCACTCTCTTGTTTTTTTTTTGCTCTTTGTATTTTACTTCGTTGAGAATTAAAAAGACCGCTTTTTCTTTTTTCCTTTTTAGGAAAGGATGGGCATTTATAGTATAACACAAATACCAAACTACGTATGTCTTACGCATGAACGAATATATTCGCCTCCTCATTGGTACAACCTTTACTAAACAAAATGAAAAAAAAAAAAAAAAAAAAAAAATCAATATCGAATAAAATTGATAACGCTGAAGTCGAAAGGTAATCCTTTGGCGGACGACAATGAATCATTTCGGACGCATGGATATTTAATGAGGTGGACATCGTGACGACGACAGAAGGGCATTATGGGATATCCGAGCTCAGGGTTCACGACCTCCCATCACGCATCCCGAGATGAAAAATGATGATTTTATAATTTCACTTGGTGTAGGGTTATGTCCATTACGTCCATTACGAACGCACTGTGGCTCAATTAGTGGTCAACGGTTGCCATGGTGATGACAAATACTTGTTGGGTGGAGCTTGTTTGTCCCTAAATAACTATTTATTAGTATATAATGATTATCTTTATTAATCAATATGATAAAATAATAACACATGGTATGTATGCATTGTACATGGGCTAGTATACCTATAATTGAACGAATGAGCTGTACCTAGGCGAGGGAGGTCAGCACAGATGTCAAACAGAGCGTGGCTGCACCACGTGATCGATGGGTCATCTTCAAAGGGCGCGTTTATTCCAGGCATTCTGTTGCTGTTGCATTATTCAGTTGCAACATAAGATGGCAGAATGGTCGCAATGGACTTCTCACTGGCACCTCTTCTGTTAAACGCTGATTGATTATACTTGTCCTGGTTTTAACTCAGCCATCCATGAAGCTATGGAAATAAAAAATTGATGTTTTGATCCACTTTTGATTTCGTTTTGATCGTCGCTTCCTTTGTTTTATTTGTTTCGGTTTCCATTTCTTTGCATTTAGTTGTAACATTATTTACCCTTTCGGCGCCGTCTTTGATTTATTTCACTTGGAATAACAGCGCCAGAGGCGAATAAAGTCGACTCAGTGATTTAATTTTAAAGGTCATGTATGACGTCATCATATCACACAGACATACTCATCTGTACCCATAATTATATTCGACTATAAATTTCTAACGATGTGCGACCATTTATACCAAGTATTATGGGAATTGCAAGCAGATTTATTGAGTAATATTTGATATTTACACTGTTTGGACGCATCTCTGTGTTATGTGAGATTACTCAAAATTAATTTGGCACTGAAAGGTTTGTATTTTGTGAACATTCAACTGCAAATAATTGCTTCGTATTGAAGTGTTTCGTGGGAGCAATTAGGATTATTCTTACAGCCGATTAAAGGACATCGGTATTTTGTTTGTATGTATGCTTCTATTTCAAACAAAAAATGTATGTGGCCATAAAGGAACTATATAAGACTCATCATTAAAAGCCAAGAGCACAAGATGGGAGGAGAAGCATGGCAACAGCACCCTATTATCGCTCACATCCGACTGTCTTTTGTCGTTGAGTCGGTCTTTGTGTGTCCCGGTCGCAGAATGGCGATTTGTGGATGTCAGAGGCACAATAGCCGCTAACACCCTCCCTTCTCGTCCCCCCTCTGACACAGAATGTCGTTCCTTTTCCCCTTTTCAAAAGGCAAGGGCATAAATGAGTCTACTGGCTCAGAAAATCCCGCTTCTTTTGGTCAAAGATTGGCAGCTGGAGACTTGCAAGGGCGCACATGAGTGTCCGACGGCGTTCTTGTGCAAGGGCGATGCGCCTAGATTGTCACTCGCTCTGAATGGGGAAGGGCGGCGGAGGCGAATTTCTCAGAACTGATGGCTCGAATTGGGTGCGATGTCAATGTTGATAGTACTGCGGGAGATCCGCTGTGTTTGTGCTTTAAAGAGTACTAGTGAAGTACCTACCTCCCTGTGTGTTTTATATTTCACGGAATCATAACGCACAACGTAGGTTTCTGATTACTAGTTTATAGAATTTTTATTTTTAAACCGTGCATTTATTACCAAACAAACAAAAAGGACATAAAAATGAGCCAATCAAATTATGGGGAAACGACAATCATGACCCGAGTCACAAAATAATGATATCTGAATCATGCAATCATAACGCAATATAAGTAAAAACCAAACAAATGCAATCGACATTTTAGCCTTTTTTTTTTCTTTCCTCTCATCCGCGAAAGAGCTTTCCTGGAAGTGTTTGAGAATCGTTCTGTCTTCGCTTAGCCTTGCATAAAGGCTGGCTTCCCCGCTGCATCCATCTTCCGCAGCTGGCCGTGTCAGTGACCTTGCCTGCTAAAGTGGCGACCTCTCGTGACCATTGCTGACACTAGCGGTGAAAGTGGCGCCGCCCTTGTGGCCAATGTGTGAACTATAGCTGTCCATAAGGGTTTCACGGGTTCTCTGAATACCTGTAATTAGAAAAAAGAGTTTGGGCTGTGATTATTGAAGGTGATTGCACATGTCACGTGAGCTGTTTATATACAATGCTTAATAATCGGTATTCATAAGGTACTTCTAAAACCCAAATTGTTGATTTCAGGTGAAAACAACAACGCGACGGAACAACCTTAGTGCGTCTTTCATGCAAAACCCGGACGCCAATGACGTAAGTCTAAAGTGCTGTCCAATAGCGTGTATAAGCACAATTAACTCAACACACAAGCATTAGAAGGTATATTTTCATATCTGTGTTTTAATATGAGTACAAACAATCAAATTATGCTTACTGATTATATATTGTTGTTCATTGCACATGCACAACTCTCCCGTTGTAATTAAATAATTATATGTATTGTTGAATACATCAATACATATGTAATGCATTTTGAATCTCTGAGGATTTAGCCACGGGAGAAACTCTAAATTCTGAATAAATTTTATCACTGCATCAATTAACATCTCCTAGCGTTTGTGCTTTTCTTTACTATGCATTTTATTGTGATCCAAAATGGCCTTTAACAGCGGTACATGTTCGAATATTCAATATGCATCACATAAAGTAAACCATCGTATCAAACATATGGCAATGCAAGGTGAGTATCAGTATCGCCACTACGACCAATAAAAAAGGGGCAAGGTCCAGGTCCTGGGATAAGCATCGGGACAATTATATACACTGTATAAAAAAAAAACAAAAAAAAAACAACAACAACATCAGTTGTAATTAACTCATGCTCAATCAAGCTAACCAAATACAAGACTGAATCAATCAAATTACAACTGATGACGTCACAACTGATGGCGTCAGCAGTCGTTAACACAAGATCTCGGATGAAAGCAACAGTCATTAATCTTTCCACCTGACCAGCTCAGAATAAATCAAGATGCCTCAAGAAACGGATCAATCACCCAACGAGTGATTGTCCCTTTAATAATGACCACAGAACCTGATTATCCACGGCTTACGGCGCCTCTATTGTCCCTGAACAGGAATCAATTTACCCCCATGCACATGTGCATGAATGCCTTGCACTGTTATGTCATCTGGATATTCTGACCTCTCAGGTCAACTCTATCCCTCGGGATCTGGATCCAGGGATGACGTAATGAATCCAGGACTCCTTTGCTACCCAGGGATCCGGTCATCTAAGCATTTGGCGTCCAGGGATGGTTATTGGTAATTGCATAAGGCTTATGGTGGGAGAAAGAAATTGAATCTTGCTGCAAGGAGGTCTCTAGCTGTTCCGTTCGCATGCATGCAACAAAGAGGAACACGGATCGAGGGTGAGTGCAAGACGTTCTTTATTGCGCAGATCAAAAATAATTATATGCTTACTAACAAGAAGGTTCAAGATATATATTATAGGATAAGAGAGTGAGTTGGTAGCCAGCATTATCACTGTTCACACTAATCTCATTCTTCCATATGCATGCACAATGTTATCTTTGATCATACTTGTACATCAGTTCATGCAATTAGCTTCTTGATCCTTCTATTCAGGTTTACTCCAGATCTCCTAATCGTTCTCGTACTCAATTACCGATTATTAGGTACCCTCTCACTCTTTATATACAGGTTCGTAATCTTCATTTCAGGAACTCTCATACTAACAGGTTCCCTACCACTATCATATGCATAATAATGCAATAGCATGTGAACTCATTTTACCTCCAACTAGTATGACAAGGTTCCCTCCAACTCTTGTGTCTGCAAGGACTCAGGTTCCCCCCACTCACATCAAAGGTACTCCTAACTCTTGTATGTGCTAGTACTTAGGTTCCCTCCAACACCCATGCCAAGGTTCCCGCCAACTCTTGTATGTGCAAGTACTTAGGTTCCCTCCAACACCCATGCCAAGGTTCCCTTCAACGGTTGTATTTACAAGTACATTGGTTCCCTCCCACTCCCATGCCAAAGTTCCCACCAACTCTTATATGTGCTAGTACTTAGGTTCTCTCCCACTCCCATGCCAAGGTTCCCTCCCACTCCCATGCCAAGGTTCCCCTTCAACTCTTGTATGTGCTAGTACTTAGGTACCCTCCCACTCAGATGCCAAGGTTCTCTTCAACTCTTGTATGTGCTAGTACTTAGGTACCCTCCCACTCAGATGCCAAGGTTCTCTTCAACTCTTGCATGTGCTAGTACTTAGGTACCCTCCCACTCAGATGCCAAGGTTCTCTTCAACTCTTGTATGTGCTAGTTCTTAGGTACCCTCCCACTCCCATGCCAAGGTTCCCTGCAACTCTTGTATGTGCTAGTACTTAGTTGTTTTGTGTTTTTTTTTGTTCCTCTCCTCTCCCGCACATGTATTACCCTCTGTCCGTGCCTCTTCTTCCCATATATACCTTGCCATTCTA